>JAQGAD010000721.1:0-29992 GCA_034696625.1 Isotomurus palustris
TATTATTTAATATCTATGATTTTTTACCCGCTGAACCATGCAATAAGTACTACATGAGAACTTACCCAGTTTTATTTCTATCCAGTACTGATGGAAGGATGGAATGGATGTAGGTGCAAGTACAAATAATTAAAGCGATGACAGTCAGAAGACTTTGAAAGTTGAACAGAGCCGACTGCAACAACAAATTAAACGTAAAAAATGAAATACATTATCTAAACATAGTATAAAAATACTGTGCAAATGTCTCACCATTTTACTGCCTCGTCTTGATTACTTTGACAATATTGAATGTTTCTTCAGCAGTACACTTTTTTACCGAAGTACAATTACGAACATATCAAAATAAAGGAAACTGTCAGCAATTTACTGATGACTTGATGTCCAATTGTCAGAAAGCAGATTCATTCACGAAACCCTAGTTGATGATGAAGACGACGTTCGAAATTAGCGGGTTTTAAGAATTACAGGGGCAACGTGCTTCAACGATAGTGAGACGTTCAATAAGCATTTTGCATTCCTTGATTCCGATTTAGTTTATGATGTGATATGTTTTGAATTGGCAATTTTACTGTAAAAAGTTACGACTGCAGTTGAACATTGTAATTTGTAGTGAAATTAGTAAAACGGTACTCTCTTCCAAAATCCAAAAAGCATCATGAAGTGAAGTCTGTGGAGTCAGTCCAGCCAGTTGACAACTGAATGAAAAGTTGAATGAATTAACAACTTGCACGTGTTAACAATATTATAATAGCCCATGTTTTCATATTTTGTGCAGTTTATGGTTATGCATTTTATCACAATGACACATACGTCTGTGGTAACCAAGTATAGTGTAGTAGTGCATATTGTAGAGTATTAATAGAATGGTAATTGCACATTAATTCATGCCAATAAGTATCTGATGTAGTAAAAGTGTATGTAAATGTAAATGTAAATGTAAGTTGTTTGTAAATACGTAAGTGTCAAAATCCAAGCAATATAAGGACAGGTTAATCGGGATTTTATTACCAATAAATGCCCTCGACAGTTTATTTAGTTAGCTTGAGCTTGGTTGTCTCATTCTGAGTGTCTTGACAGTGACAGTAAGTGAATTCATTAGCTCGGCTCGGCCATAGACAACATATCAAGTTATCAAGTTTAGCCAGCCACAGCAGTGGTTGTTAGCTTATACATAAAACATAATTATTTAATGTCAACTTCCACATAAAACAGTCCTTAGTCACAGTCAGTATATAAAATGCCTAGTTTTATCGGCAAGGCACATGACGCAGGGAGGAATATTATTGGTATGGTTGGATTGATAATTTATTAGTTATATAATATTAAACACAATGAACCCTGGAACTCTTATCTCTGTCTGTTGCTGAGCCCAAGTTTAAGAAAATCAAGACGTAAGTTAACACATACGTAGACAGGTTCATAAAACTAATTGCTGCAATTTAATACTTGTCAGCGACTTGTTTATTAATCCTACAGTAAACCATGTGCTATACAAAGTTCCAAGGCATATGAACTCCAGTTAAACTAAATAGAAACTCACATCATTTTAAAATTATATAGAAGTCAATTGAACATAATAAAAACCTATCGTACTTCGTGTAAAGGCGATGAGCGTAAAAGCTCAAACAGAGTCCTGAATTTAAGATCCGATTAAGGTAATTTAAAGAATCTGTTTGGAAGATTAAAGACCAGACGTTGCAAATTCTTACTTGTGTTCCACATTTGACATTCTTCCAGTGATAACTTGGATTTGCGTTACATTTTTATAATTACTAGTTTAGTAGTGGCACTTCATTGTGTTATATGCAGTGCAGTGGTGCTCCGCGGAGAACGAAGTAGAATTGACTTTTAGTTGACTATGTATAAAAGCTTGGTTTAGTGGTGTTTTCTTTCAGATCGTTGTTCTTTGACCTAGCTCTACATTAAAGAGGAATTATTTTCATTCACTACAGAATAAGAAAGTGTATTTGCATACGACATCAACATGCGTCATCTCAATCCACTCACATGCAGTTAATTAGTGTATCTCTTCGGTTTTAAGTGAGTTCAATAGTGACTTTGCGATAACATATTTTGAAGTCCACACGAGTCACATTAAGATAAAGATTTTGTATTGCCTTATCTTCGGTAAAGTTACGGTTGAGTTGAATCTTCGATTCTGTACACAACATTTAGTAAAGATTTTGATTGATTTAAGGTCAGGTTGCGTTTTTTGTTTTTACTTATCTCACGTTTTCTGAACTGGATTTAGACAGAAAGGAGGCGTATAAAGAATAACGATGACTGTGGATTGTTCTGAAAGTCAAAATCCCTCAGATTCTTCAAATAATAGTTCGGATCGAGATGTTGGGGTGACTGAAACAGGAGACCACCTTCCTTCGAAAAAAATGAATGGAAATAACTCTGGCTTGTTAGCAGTGAGGGGTGGATTGGCATCGCCAGCTTCCGATGCGTCAAAAACCTCATCAAGTGTTAATTCTGCTCCTGGAAAAAATAGTGTGAATAAGTTACCAACCTATGGATCCTTAAGTGACTGCAGTTCGATCAAATCTGCAGCTAGAGCAAGACAGTAAGTTTGAATGATTACTGTTTGGTTACTATAAATGAATTGGAATATCAGGATGTATGTAACGATTGATTTTGTTGCGTGACTTGCAGCCAAGATAGAGCAATAACCAAAGACGGGGTGTGTAATTTCAGGCCAACTAATGTTGAGAAGCAAAATAGAAAGTTTATGTTAGACTTTTTTACAACTCTGTAAGACGCTACTATTGAATAATTAACATGAATGAACCCCTAGCAAACTTTATATAACACAGCAATTATCGTGAACAAATATGAAAATTTCTAAATGCAGATTAGAGCTGCAGTGGAGGTGGACACTGACTGCTTTTTGCGTGTCGTACTTTGGGTCATGGGTTTGTAAGTAAATATTATGCAAGCCAATAAATTCGCGGAAACTGTGTTACTTCTGGTAATTGATATATATGAGATGAGATTTTTTTATTTTTTTAGTCTTTGCTGGTGGATGGTATCTTATAGTCTTCCTACATGGAGACACGAAGAATATCGACACTGTCGGGTGGCGTCCCTGCGTTTCTGGGATTGAAAACTTTACTTCAGCATTCCTGTTTAGTGTAGAAACACAACATACGACAGGTTATGGGTTCTACCATTTGACGGAAGAATGTCCACAGGCGATTATTTTGCTTTGCATGCAATCAATCTTCGGCGTGATTCTGGAAGGGCTCATGGTAGGATTAGTCTTTATTAAAATGTCTCGAGCCAAGAAACGCAGTGAGACTCTCATGTTCAGTAGACACGCTGTGATCAGTCGAAGAGATGGAGTGCTGCATTTCATGTTTCGGATTGGAGGTGTGAGGAATTCGGAATGAGAATTAAAGTCAATTTTGAAGTGAAATGGGAATTTTTCAGATGTAATTGATGATTTTAGACATGAGGAAAAGTCATTTGCTCGAAGCACACGTTCGAGCTCAGCTTATCCGAAAAAGAACAACTCAGGAGGGAGAGGTCATTACTTATCATCAGGAAGAATTGAGGGTAAAGTTAGTAAAGTACATCTGAGCAAAGCGAGTTTACTCAAGTAGTTTAATTCTCTAAATTGTATTGAAGGTTGGAGGGGATGGAGAAGTGAAGGACAAGATTCTTTTATTTTGGCCAACTACGGTTGTTCACAAGATTACACCGGATAGTCCTCTCTACAACGTCACCGAGGACGACTTGCATCCTTACAACAATACATTCGAGATAATCGTCGTTCTAGAAGGAATCAATGAAAGCACAGGACTTACTGCCCAAGCCAGATCGTCCTACTTACCCTCAGAAGTAACTATGAGACATTTATTTTTAGTCTGTGCACACTTCCAATCTATGAACTAACATTGCAGATTAAATGGGGACATCGGTTCGAGAACGTGACTTCCAGGAAATGCAATTCAGGGGAGAGAATAATTGACTATTCTCTCTTCAACGAAATCTTTCCAGTGACTATGATCACCGAAAGCGGTGAATCTCCGGCTAGGGACGCTCGTGATGAAAAACTATCTCTTGCTGTCTAACTCGAATAAAGTAGTGTTGTTAATGGTCAATCACAGTCAGTCTTGAATAATTAGGATTGTTGACTTGCAACAAATTAATGAAATCCAATGATTGATTAATTAAATGGAATTCTGATTTTTTATCAGGCCGGAAACGGAAAAAGCCGGTTCACAACCACAGCACATGTACCACATAATTATATATTTCTTTTGTGAAAAAGCGCATTCTTTTCTGATAGTGTACATGAATAGAATTAAAGATGAATGAATGAAGAGTCTGTAACAGCGCTGCAGTATAGTGTATCGTGATCTGCATTTCATTAAGAAACTTGTTTGTTCGTATACTCCGTACCATTTGTATCTTTCTGCTAGAAGACAATAAACATATTGTTTAAAAACCATCGATATTATTCTAACAAAAACTATTATAATGTTCTAATTCTGACCATTCAGAAAAACATTTATGAACTGTCAATTGTACGTGGTTAGATGCTGAGATTATTTTTGTGTGAAATGAATGACTCATAAAAAGTGACCCTTCGTCATTTTTCAGAGGAACCACTTCCTTGTAATGTAACAATGCAATGTAAATGTAAGTGTGAACGTGTGTGTGTGTTTGTTTGTGTGCTGTGTTGAATGAAAGAAGAGACCCTTTGGCCTTTGGTGTTATCTTAGAGAAAGCCCGTTGAGTTGACTCATCTTATTGACTTAAACTACTGTAATAATAACTGAAATGACCGAAGTCTGCTTACTTGGGATACACACACGTACACAATGATGATGAGAATAAAGGCTCGACACAGCCACTGCCTTCAAATTGATAAGAAAAGCAAACAATCAAACTGTTGTCTAAACTAGTTCTGATATTTACACATCAGGGAAGATGAGAAACTGTCTGCTTGTTTTACTGAAGTCTGGAGCTGTCAGCAAGACCTCGAGGTTTCGAAAGATCACTTTGTCTCATTTTCTTTCTGCTCGGTGGCTTGTGTGTGTGCAGTCAATTCTCCGACCTTCACTTACTTAGCTCAGTTTACATTTGAAGTTTCTCTTTGATTTAATCACTTTCAAACTTTACAATTACAACTTACTTTTACGCTTTCAAGCCATTTTTCGAAGTACAAAAAGATGTTGACAGAAGCTAAGGAAGAAATCGGATATTACGGAAACGGCGAAAGGTAAACAAACCGGCTTTCGGTTCTTGTGTGCTATGTGCTGTTTTATCAAACGGGGTTTTCTAAAATATATTTATATTCCATCATAATTCTATGTCTATATTCGTTCAAAGCTTAAGTTTCGGATTTTTTTGCAGGAATAAGAAACATGAAAATTGTCACGTGCACGTGGTACGAGTTGATGTTAAAATGCATTCCAGCAATGAAAGCTCCACAACTGCAGCATCTCCAGAGATATCAGAGGACAGTAAAATTGCTGACGAAGAGAATTCTATTCCTCCAGTTCTACCAGGAGCTTCGAGGTCCAAATATAGTTCTTCGAAAGAATTGCGATTATGGGTGGAAGGACATAAAGCGAACTTCTCGAGTGACACTCACAGCCCTGAAGGTTCAGAATGTTCAAACCCCTCTTCACCTACATCTTCGTCTTCCGGATGTTCATCCATGTCCACGCTTTCAACGGTGTCAAATTGTACAACACCACCGTCCTCAGTGGATGAAGGTTTCGAAGCATTGGAAAACGTGGAAGCACTGGAAGATCTTAAAGCAGTAGAAGTAGCGGCAGTGGAAAACGTGAAAGCCTCAGAAGCAATAGAAGATGTGGAAGCAATCGAAGTTGTGGAAGAAGTCGAAGTTGTGGAAGAAATCGAAGATGTTGAGGATGTGGAAGGAGACAAAGAGCGCATTATGAGAAAGTGTAAGGATACTTTTGATCAAACACGCATTCTGCATACTAAATCACATACAAGACTCGCCAATAAAATTTTTCTAAAATCTTTTTATCTTTTTAGTTTGTGAATCGCTTGAAGTTGCTCATGATAAACATTGGGCTCTATTTCGCAAACTCACTGAGCCTCAAGTTCTACCAACGGTTGAAGGTAAAAATTCGAGTTCAAACATCTTAACAAATTGTACTTCTTATGTTTTGATAATGATAGCGTCTCTTTGACTGAAACTGTTTTTATCACAGAATGGAAGGAGCTGCATATGTTGCAGGATTCCACGAGAAAAATCCAAAGTAAAATACGCGAATCAGCAGAAGTTGCAGCCTTAAATATTAAACGACAACGGGAAGAAGAAATACAAAGATTGTAAGTACAGAAGTTTCAGCAGCAGATTGAATTATTATTAGCATTAGGAATAATAAACAATTATTTTTACGATATAATTAGAACACTGAGTAGACATAAAATTGACTTGTAGATTTTTTTATTTAGAGAAGACTACTACTATAAAAAGTATGGGTTCGTATTCTTAGAAGCGGACGCACTAGAAGACGCGTTCGAGGATCGATCAGATTTTAATGAAGGAACCTGTTCGCAGTTACATGGTGAGTGATTATTAACGATCGTAAACTTTATTTCCCTTTTTCGAGGGCCGAGAGTATGATCTAAATCGTAAATGAATATTTAACCTATTTATCCACAGGTCCTGAAGCTATCGAAAAAAATCTAGAAAAGCTCAAAAGAAGACTCAATAAATTAGGGAAGTCGCCAGAAGATCAGAAACAGTTGGCAAAAGATATGGCAATCTTGAAGAAAAAACAATCTAAGAAAAACTGCATAATCACCTGAAATTGTACTATTTTGTTCGACCTAACAAAAATCATGTACTTCCATTATTACAGCACACGTCTATCGAGACTGATTTTAAATTATTGTGATACCCTTATCCCTTATATTCCCCAAAAGATATATAATACCTTTACATTTTATTACGTATTACTAATGACATATTCTAGAATCTAAATTATGAGTGTCTTGAAATAAAGAATTAAAAAAATCATGTTCTATAAAAATTACTATTTCCTTATTGAATTGGACACTAGAACTTGATTAGAAGTTTGTCTAGTCTACTTTGCATCGTGCCTCTTTTTTTTCTTCTCTGAAAGCATGTTTTTTAGCCCTTAGGCACGGACATCTTCTTCAGTAGCTGCAGTTGTCTTTATCTTCACTGCAGTGATATTATTATTATTTGATTAACTTGTCAGAGTTTGTCAGTAAGTAGCCACTACCCCAATTAAAGCTCGTCAAACTATGGTATCGAAGATGAACTAACTAGTTGGAACACAGCTAGAGTTGTTCTATGTATATTCTATATTTATATGGAACAATTTTATCAGAGAGGGTAGTTTTATGTTGTATTGTCATATATTTAATGTACTTGAATTATGTCGAACTGACATGGGACAGGCTTTGGTGAATGTATTCCCCTGTAACCGTAAGCCAGGTTTCTGATCGTGACTGTTGTTGGGGATGCATGAAATGAGTCATTATTTTGTCTAAAAATAACTTGCATGCATTAAAGGGGCATTAACATTATTAGTATTTTAAGGAGATGTATCGAACTTACCTAAAATAACATTTGAGCGCATTATGATATCAGTTGTTAGTCTTGTCAGTTTGTTTTATTGTGAAATAGTGGATACTTTCCAGTATTTCAGAAAGCCTTGAAGGTTCTTCTTACAGAAGCTCTCTATCAGCTTGGATAATGCAATAAGGCCATAATCCATTATACAAATATAATACTGTAATACATGAAATGACTCATCAAGACATTCAACCTCTTGTGGCATGTACGGACCCTGATAAGCATTATCAACACAAACTTAAGATTTTTCTAGAATTCAGCTTCATTTATCTCCAAAATCTTGAGGAAGCAACTCCCACAGGCTTCCTTCCTGCTTGCTACTTCAATTTAAAATTTCAAAGTTTTATCGAAATCATGAAATCACCGATTGCTACGTGCATAATTTCCTTGCTCTTCCTTGGAGCATTGGATTCAACTGCTGGTGACGCCAATCCTGTCCTAATTCGGACACCCACTACGTCGCTTCCCAAGGACATTCCTGAGGAACTCATAAAGCTCGCTGGAATCTTGCAGTCGAAGGATTTCACAATGGTGTACGCCCTCGGAGGCGACAGCGAACAGGGCGTCGGAGACTTCGCAATTGTACCCAAGAAAAAACCCTCGTCTCAAAATGGGGAGGACTTAATCTTGAAGCCAATGCTGATTCGGGTCAACGTCTTAAAACTGAACGATACTCAAGTGGAAGAGCTCCGAGAATATATTTTAACAGCCCAGTCTCAGAAACCTGAAATTCAATCTTCAGAGAACCTTCAGAAAGACGACGAATCTCCTCCGGATTCGCTTACTAAAGAAGACTTCATTGTTGCTGATAATGGTGAGTCACTTAATTAGGAAGTCCAAGGAGATTATTACAGAATACTAATTTACTAATGAATTATTATTATTATAACTAAAATTTTGTCTATAATTTATAGTTCCAGAGGAAGAGCATCACGTAGAGTCCCATACAGTCCCAGCTCCAGTTCTGCACGAAGCTGAAGCAGTAACCAAGACCATTTGTCCACCTTACGTCATAATTGGTAAAAATGTTGAAACGGAAGACGAATGGAGATCTCGTTTGTTAGGACGAGTGTGCATGATTATTTACTTCGCGATTATGGGTGGATTCGTCCTCTACTGCTTCTACAGTTGTTTCCAACGAATTTGCTCTGGATGCGCAGATGAATTCGAAGATCTACTTGCCCGTCGCCGGAACAGCCAAGACAGTATGAGTCCCACGAGCAACAGAGGAAGATACTTCACCAGCTTTGGAAAAAAATCCAATCGGTTATCTGCGTACGAACGCATTTAAGTTGCGAGTAATCCTAATTCCTAATTATTAGACGCAACAACCCACTTTTAACTGTGTCAGAATGTTTTACTAACTAATCAATATTCAACATTAGCTTCTTCCTCATTACAAATCGTTAGATGATTTTTTACAGGTTTTGTGGTTGCGTCTATAATTTAAAGACTAGAATTCTTGTGGATTCTAAAAAACTGCATTTTATTAAGTGATGTTGTAATATTGTAATCAAGACAAGACTGAATTGGCTGGCTAGCCCCTTATCGACATCGAGTTTGCATAAGAACTCTTTATCTTAATTTCATGGCACTTTCGTCTTCTTTGAATGTATCATAACCTAAATAATTGTAAACTTGTATGCTGAAGGAAGTATTTAAGTCCTAATGAAGAATGAAACATGTTTTTGAACATGTGTGTGCTAAGATTAATCTTTCGAGGTTTCGTGACTTTTACTGTTTAAAATTGAAATAAGAATAAGAAAACAAAAACAACCGTAATAAAATATGTTGAGGAAGGACATGACATAAGTTTGCATGAATTCGAGTGAGTTTTGTTTTTGCCCACCGGGAGTACCTTTCGTAGGAAAGTGAAAAAAACACGCACTACACAAATATGCAAATTGCAGATGAACATTCGACGTATTCCTAATATTATTTTGAATGATTATAATTGCATACATTTTTCTCGTGCATTTCAGTGTCAGTGTAGCAAACAAACAATAACAAAGTTTGTGATACTTTTGACTTTTGAGGAACAATCATTTTTGATCATCTATAATCTCATAAGTATTACATCCAATCAAACGCGAGCTTCCTGATTTCAGTGTTGCACTTGAAAATTGCATTCCTTTCCGGTATTCCTCCTCTCACTGACGAATTACGTGTGTACTATTATCTCATAAAGTTATGCAATCTTCTTATTTTGCTATTTACCCACATCGTTACAAACATGATTGTGAATATTTTATTAGCCAACTTTGCTGATTCGGTTAAAAAAACCTGAACAACCAAAATTGTGCACGCACCTGTATTGCCAAATGAATGAATCTAGTGCCACTATTTATTAGATTTTTAGGTTATTAGACGCATCAACCGGTTTTTAATAGTTTATTTTTGTTGTATGTCGTAAAATACAGTGCACCTGAGATAATAGGACACTATTGAGAAAAAATTAAGTTGAACTTAAAAATTGGAACGTGATGCATTTTTGTCCTGTATTCTAGAGTGATGAGAGTTTAATGGTTTTAGGAAGAATGTATGGAATAAAAAAGGAAACTTGAATGTTTTTATTGCGTGCCTATCCGACAGGTCTGCCGTCAAGTCAAACAGACGCTGCAGGTAAGTTAAAGCTGACGAACCTCTCAAGGTCATACACGAATTGTCAATTGTTTAATAAGTATTGGTTATCAGTTCGATTTAGATTTCTACAATATTGAGTTTAAAGACAAACCGGTCGATGTGTGCAGCAGTCTATCGTCATCAAGCGCTGACAAACCTGTATGTATGCATGAAAATTGAAGTCTTTAAATTACATAAGAAATACTCTGATCAGGTTTAATGTCAATGCATCCAACTGATCAGGTTTAATGTCAATGCATCCAACTGATCAGAGTTGATTACTTTATCAGGAAATCAATATCTGTAGTCTATACCTAAAACACTTATTCGGTTTTTCACGCGTGCGTACATTAAATAAAATAATTACTCAAGTCTGTTCTTCCATGCAATGTGCAATTCAAGATTGAAAAATGAACGTGAACGTGAGGTTCGAATAACAATAAAATCACGCGTGTTTGGAATGTCAGACGTTGGCACAGCCTTTCTGCATATTCCATCATTGAATTACCCATGGAAGATTTTCAAAATCCTAAGTGCTCACTGACAACTGAGCAGATGTAAATTGTCACCATTCATAATGAGGCTTCATTACATAATCATACGTTTAACAATTTTTACTTTTTTACATAATTTGGATCCAAAAAAGGATCTGAAGATAGAGCTCTGTTAATTGGCGACTGACTGTCATCATAAATGAGCAATTACAAAGGGAAACATCTTTCCATGCACAAAATTTGAGTCATGGAATGGCGTTTGACTTTCGACCATGTGGTTTCCAACAATACAAACTTCCACATCCTCAATCTACTACGCAACTACAGGGTTGAGGACATTTAAAATGGGGATTTACGTGTTGTTAGTGTTTTTAATTGACAACGTATAACATGCAGATTAATTGTACAGGATTGAGTGTGTGAATAGTAAACAAATTAAGCTGATCTGCTGATCAGATAACGAAGGCTGAAGACGAATGGTTCGTTGGTCACAATAAGGACCTTGAAAATTGGACATGAATCTGAGATTGGGTCGAATATCCTCCGTTAAACCCTAACAGGCTGAGTTTCAAATGTGGGGCACGCCAAACCAAAGTCAATTTGTTTTAATTCATCTTAATTCATTTATATTTTGAACTTTTGAAGAAGCCTGCATTTGAAGCGTAACGTAAGATCCATTTTCGAAATGAATGGTCCCCGTGCCATGTTATATGAAGTATGAGCCACCAATTCGAAACCATATAGGGTCATGGCTATGCTTTCATCGTTCCACTGGACTTCTTTCGCTTGTTTTTTTCATTTTTTAACAGAGTGAGTATCACCTTCACTCCTGTATTAAACGGAACGTACATCTCCTGTCAGGATCATTCATCACTTCCACCTTCCATAAGACGAATGGCTACTACACAATGTAACACTACAGGACCTTAAATATATAGTCTACTTTACTGTACTTGTGTAGGTTTATTCACGTCTCACTAAAAATGAGACTTGAATTGAAAGTATTATCGATGCTCCTTCAATGAATTTAATGGTAGAAGGGCAGAGGGGCTTTATCAAAATACCAAGCGAAAGGTAGGTGCAAACAACAACGCTGGCAAACCTCATGAGCGTTAAAAATGCAATTCAAACCATTTGAAACTTTTGTGTTTGCATAGATGAATGAAATTGTATACGGATACGCTAAGGTAGCCAAAATAAGAAGAGTGAAGTTTGACTTTCAGACTCGAGATTCGCAACATTTTGCTGATTTGATTAATAATTAGGTTGAAAATCGGCCGTGTAGAAAGAAGGTTAGCAGAAATTACAAAGTTTGAAATACTTAAATGTTTGCATCATTGTATGAAGAATGTTGGTCTCTGACTTCTTATCATTTTGCGCCTTGGTCTGAACTATGCAGACAGAATAAATTGCAGTAAGAATTCTTAAAAACTTGCGTGTTTTTTCAGAGACGTAATGCTAAATTGACTCGTTAATGAGGTGCACATTTGCATATTTCACGAAAAGTTTTTGTTTAAAGCATTAAACAATGCAAAAAATTATGAAGAAGCTGTAAAATATTAAAACTCCGTTACCGAATAAAATAAAAATTACAATCATGTTAGGGAGACAAGGCAAGCCTGTGTATAAAAGCTACGGTAGAGTTTTTGTGCTTCAAGTGTTTCAAAGCAAGTGGGTTTTCGAAGTAGGTGACAAAAATTGTATTTAATGTCAAAACATTCTGTACGCACTACAGGAGCTGTTTGGTTTCTTGTGACCAATAATATTTTGATGAGTGTGAGAAAGGGACTGTAATTATTATGTATAGTCAAAAGCAAGGCATACATTAGGCTACTTTGATCATAGATTACTTTGGTCTAGCTAGTCTAGCGTAAAAAGTTGTCTCATAGTAGAAATAGGAAATGTTCGACTAGTTGGAGTAACAACAATTACCGCACTTTCCCATTCACTGAGCTACTGACACACACGTAACGCTGCAAAATGTATTGATCTAATTTTGCAATGGAATTAATTTCTAGAATGTAATAGGTCAATAGTTGTAGGCAGTTAAGAGTTTAATTTGGGAAGGGGATTCTGTCACGTCCAAGCGGTCCAACTACTTCGAAGTAATTACTAACTGGCATAGAACCGGAAACAAACGAGAATTTCTTAAAAATTTCATGTTAGAATATTTTTAACACACGCAGTAGCTCATGGACTTTAATTAAAATGCAGCATTCCAATTCTTTATGTGATCAGCCATTATCATAACTGTTAAGTACTAAGTTTACTTAAATAATGGATTTTTCATGTAAGGATGAAGAACATAATTTCTGCGAAACAGAAAGGGTTATGAACTTGGGATTTACTCCTCATTAAATCCTTTATTTCTTTGCGACGACTAATAAGTAATATTCAGGTTTAAGTTCTAATTCTAAGAACTACCAGTTTTCAATGTATTCAGTCAAACAGGCATAAGTGGTAAAAATAAGAATTTATTATTTAGAGTCCCGTCAAAACGAACCGGAACAGATATGGAAATTAAACTACCATCTTAAGCAAGGGTTTATCCCGAAATCTCCGTCACCTTCGCGTATTATAAAACATTTTAAATTTGTAAACAAATTTCTATACACTGACATTTTCTGTATTCTGCTGCTTGAGACGAAGAATGGAAATGGGGTTTGCAAGTTAGAATTTACTACATGTTCTGGCTAAAATCACTTGAAATATCCAGTTTTCGTACTACGGCTTAAATTTACTTATGTCATTTTCTAAGAACTGAACACTTGACACTGAGTTTTAACCCGTTGTAAAATCTCAGTTTTTATTCGTTGTTCCAGGTAAGAATGTTAGCATTCGCATTCACATTTGTTGTTAGAATCAACACGTGGAAAAAATGAAGAATGTTGACTGCAATGATTTTAAATGCCCATGATTTCTGAATTTTGAGAAAAGTTTATTTGTTTCATTAGAAGAATATTTTAGAATATCTTTAAAATTCGATTTCGACGAATGAGTCATTTTATTTATGTATGAATCGCATTAATGTAAACAAACAACTATGAACCAGATAAGCACTGAAATCTGTGTAAGACTATGCCAACTTGCTAACCCTATTGCTTAACATGCGCTTCATTATTCGCATGCATGTGGTTGAAATTTCATAGAAGAAAGATTCCACAACTTGTTATGTCTTATGTCTTACTTACTAGTTAGTGGTCTTTAGCATTGCGTACAATTATTTTACTATCGGAGTGAAGACGGTAATGAAGTTCATCCTCGGAAAGATCATTTCCACCACCCAGAGAGGTGTGGCTTTTCCCTATCGTTAAGCTTTGGGATGCTTAGAAATGAACTTAGTTACCTGTAGCCACATTATGTTGAGTGAAAGATAGGATATGTTTTGCGCAATAACTTTATATGCTTTAGGTATAAGGTGGTCAAGTGAAGGAAATGCGAAGTCCCTTAAGGATGAAGTTTACTTCTTTGTCTTCTCGAGAGTGAGCATCATTACACCTTCGATTCAGGTGCGGTACAGGACGGTGCATTCTCTTCGTAGCCCAAATCAAATTTTTAACAAACCAGCAACTATATTTTTAATCTACAGGTTTTAATCAAATAAATTTTGTCTTTGTCGTTTCCATTTTTGACATATATTTACTAAGTGTGAAAACTTTATCTTTTGAATTCTTCAAAATCCTTACAAAAACGACAAAGAATTTGTGAATTTTAACCTTAAAGTGAGAACTCATATTTTTAAAAACAAATTTTTAAAACAAAAGATTTGTTACAACGATACAAAAGTGTGTTTTGTGCGAACATTCACTTGGAAAATTCATCGGGAAAAAGGAAACTACTGCAAATTGATTTGGAATCTTGAATTGAAAATTGGGAAATCTGGTAGCTCATAATCGGAAAAATGGGAGGTAGGTATAATATGTCAAAAGTAGGTCGTAGAATAATGCTGAGGTTTTTAAGTACGTGAAATTCCAGAAATCAAAGACTACGTAAGTTTATAAAAATAATTAATTAATTTTGACAGTTCGGAAGGAATGCTGGGTGACCACAGCGCTGGACACGACCCAATGTGTGAAGGCATTGGTGTTGGCGAAATCCCTGAAACGGGGGATGACTTCCAGGAGTCTCGTGGTTCTTGTGAGCCATTTGGTGTCTGACGAATTGTGGTAAGGTCAAGTTCAACCCTCTATTTACTCTGCGTTTTTACACACTACGCACAAATTAAATCAAGGAAATTGCATCAAAGCGTGAAATTCAGGTTGCATTTTTTCATTCACCCGAGATAATAAATCTCTGCATGCCCAACAATACAGAAAACAGAATACGCAGTGGAGGGAGGGTGTCTCAATTTCCCCTCCGACACGCACAGCTTATCATCCCTCAGACTCACTGAGAATTGTCAGAACTCACACTCACCACGGCACACTTCAGTAAATGTACCCCAAATCATACCAGAACAGAAGCAGACAGGCAAGGTTTCGAATCTTAATTTGATATCGTTTATGAATTTAAGAAATAAATAGTTCTTTCACTGTATGAGCGATTGTGTTAATGTGCAGGCTAGGTTAGGTGGGTCATCTTCAGCAGATTGAAAAATGCTCCTCTTCATTCTTCGAGGTAGTGAGATAGTAAAAGGGGATGAATTAGTGTAAAAATAAAATCACCATCAGGGCATGCAGTCTGGCTTCTTGCCTGAAAGTCTTGTTGATCTCATTTTCGATTTTGCACGTAGTAAAATTATCGTTACTTGTTACTTATCAATAAGGGAAATAATTGTAGTAATTATTTTATTGAGTGCAAATTATTTGTGTGTCTTGAACCTGTCGTACACACTGTCGACACTGTCGACTGTCGTGAAGATAATGATATGCTATAATCGGATAAATTAGTTGCTTTCTAATGAAGACACACAATGTTCTTGTTCGCTGTGTGGTGTCCGTTGGAAGATGAATATTCATTAGGGCAGTTGAGAAAGGTGTTAGAATTATTAATGGCTGCGTGCAAATTAAAATCATAATTTTGAGGAGTGAGAAGTAATGATTCAATTCTCACCGTAATTCTCTCAGACTTAACAACGAGTTAACCGTATTTGGTCGATGCGTGTGATGTGCGATACGAATGGCGAATTTATGAATTTAAGTCTTCACTCTGTCAATGTCAGCATAAGAAGGGCGAGA
The DNA here is from genome assembly GCA_034696625.1 of Isotomurus palustris. Lineage (NCBI taxonomy): Eukaryota > Metazoa > Arthropoda > Collembola > Entomobryomorpha > Isotomidae > Isotomurus > Isotomurus palustris. The sequence goes on from JAQGAD010000721.1 coordinate 15,897, forward strand.
CAGAGGAGGTTCGTCTGAGAGACTTTTTGTGATGATTAACATCTCCGCTTATTAAGTAGCGTTACATTTAAGACAAAAAAGATTGTGTGATGTCTTTTTCATTCCAAACGAAGAGATTAAATGAGAAATCAGGAAGATTAGAAGATGGTCTGTTATTGCAGGAAAAGAGTTTGCGAAGTATCACACGTTATTTCTCTGTTTAATAAAATAATGGGAGCCAAAAAAATCTTTCACTTTGACTGATGATAAAGAGATGCTAATTGCTTACGGTGCTTGAGTGATGTCATGTCATTTAGGTACTTACGTGATATGTGAGGCTTCATATGCGTTTGATTAATTCAGGATGAGTATGCATAATAATTGGACCTGCAGATATAATATCATTACATTTCATATTTAGGGAGTTACTTCAAGAAGAATTCGACACCTGTATTCGACTGGATAAGAAATGGGCGAAAATTCCTGGCATGACGGCGGAGTTGTATGCAAAGGTTTATGCGTGGAGTCTTGTGAAGTGGAACAAAGTTGTTTTTCTCGACCCAAATTGCCTCGTAAGGAACAATTCATTGTTTCCAAGATTAACTGAAGAATCATGTGACTTCATGTCTTGTGCATTATTCTCAGGTTGTGAAAAACTCTGACGAAATCTTTGGAACCAAATCTTTTGCTATTCGGGACTTCGATGACTCGGCTGTGTTTGTGGCGAAACCGTCGTTGGAAATATGGAGAAAGATGATGGACGGAAAAAATTTCGCTAAAGGTAAAAAACGACTTTTTATAGGACCCTTCAAGTTTTGTCTTCCTGTTTTTCATGATTTGCATAATCTTGGGGAATCTTTTAATTTTAGAAGGAAAGATGTGGTCGGAAATATTTGCCTCGACTGAAGTGAATACTTTGGATGAAAAGTACAACTTGAAAGTTCAATTGGCTAACGGACTAATGGCTCGGTAAGATTTCTAGTTTCAGATGATCTTGAATGAAAATTGATGCCAAGAAATTAAATGGTAATAGTGTTAATATAAATTGCTTGTTTTAAATATTTAGAAACTTGGACGAGATTGCTGTGGTTAAGTTTGAAGGAACTCATCCGATAGAAATTTTGTGCAAAGATGACAAGGCTACTGTGAAAGGAAAAATTGAAGACGTACGAATTTCAATTTAAAAACAAATCTCGTCGATATTTAGAGGCTGAAATATTTTGTTAAATTTTATTTTAGGGAATACTTAAATACTGGAACTGCAACTTTGAAAGTGGAGTCGCGCAGCGTTTGGCTAAGATGGACAACGTAAGCTCAACGCTATGTGTTAATGATAAGCATTCACAAAGTGTACAAGACTTATTAGGTTTTAATCTGGCAGATTCACTTCAACGGACTTGGAACTTATCTGAAGAAATACCGGAACGCTTCACTCGAAGGATTAACTCCTCCTCTGGAGGATTACAAAGACGCTGTGGCAATTATTGGAATGAGCTGTCGATTTCCAGGCGCCAACAACTTGGATGAGTTTTGGAATCTGCTTATCGAAGGACGTGACGCGATTCGGAATGCGCCACCAGGAAGATGGACAGCTGAAACGTGTCCAACTCTTCCAGACGACTCCAAGAAGTCCCAAGCAGGTTTCCTCAACTGCTCAGTTGATGACTTTGATGGGAAGTTCTTTGGAGTGAGTCCAATGGAGCTGACCTTCATGGACCCTCAGCAAAGATTGACTCTCCAAGTTGCATGGGAAGCTTTGGAAGATGCAGGAATCGACCCGACTTCCCTCAAGGACAGCTACACTGGAGTGTACGGAGGAGCCTGGAGAACCGACTACCGAGAGGCTCTGCAAGACGCAGGGCTCTCTGAGAGCGAGTTCTTCCGAACTTATTTGGGAAACTCGTTGGGAGTGATCACTGCGAGAATCTCCCACTGCTTGGGACTCACTGGCCCCAGCATCGGAACTGAATCCGGTTGCTCTTCGTCCATCGTGGCTCTCGACTTGGCTTGCAAAAGTCTCGTTCGACACGAAACTGACTTGACTATGGCTTGTGGAGTCAACTTGCTCATTCATCCATTCACAGGAAAACACATGAACACTGTGTTGGCTCCAGACGGCCACTGCAAAACTTTCGATGCAAGTGCCGATGGATTCGGACGAGCTGAAGGATGTGGAGTTCTCGTGTTGAAGAGATACGCTGATGCTGTGAGGGATGGAGATCGAGTTTGGGCTATGATTCGAGGCTCCGCTGTCGTTCAGGAAGGAGCGAGTCGAAGTCTGGGAACTCCAACTAAATACTGCGAAGCCCTGGCAATGAGGATGGCTCTGGAGGAAGCCGGAGTGGAACCGAAAGACGTGAGTTTCGTGGAGACTCACGGAACTGGAACTCCTGTTGGAGATCCTTTGGAAGTGGCAGCTGTGGCTGAAGTTTATTCTGATGCTTCTCGAGATGTGCCTTTGATCATCGGATCCGTCAAGACGAACATCGGACACACCGAGTCTTGTTCTGGAATCGCTGGAGTTATTAAAGTAGTGTTGGCTCTTAATCACGAGACTATTCCTCCACACAGGAACTTCAGTACTCTCAATCCACTCATCAACTTGGAGGCCATTCCTGCCACAATTCCCCTTCAGGCGACGGAGTGGAAGAGAGACGCTTCTGGGAAACCCCGAATTGCTGGAGTGAGCTCGTTTGGAATCACTGGAACAGATGCTCATGCGATTGTCCAGGAGACTCCACACTTGGCCAACGCTCGACTGATGGTAAAGAATGAAGAGGAACGGCCTTGTCACATTGTGACGTTGTCAGGAAAGTCTGAGGAAGCGTTGGACGACAATCTGAAGCAATTTAGGCACTTCATTGAGAACACTGAGGAGGAGTTGATGGATGTGGCCTACACTGCGAATGTGGGACGAGGACATTTCCCCTTCAGAGCTGCGTTGATTGGGTCGACAAAGGAGGAAATTCTCGACAACATGAAGAATGCCATTAAGAAACAGGCGACGGAGGAGTCGCCGAAGATTTGCTTCCTCTTTACTGGACAAGGGTCGCAGTATCCGGGAATGGCCAAGTCGCTTTATGAAAACTCGCCTGTCTTTCAAATGCACTTTGAGAAGTGCGACCGACTGCTCAGTGAGACTTATGGGATTTCCATTCGGGAGGCGTTGTGGGGAGAAAACTCGGCTAACTTGGGAAGGACGATTTACAGCCAGACGTCCATTTTCGTCGTGGAGTTTTGTCTCCTGAAGTTGTGGGAGTCGTGGGGAGTGAAACCTGACTACGTCATGGGACACAGTCTCGGAGAATTCGCAGCTGCAGTTGCCGCAGGAATTTTGAGTTTCGAAGATGCTCTCAAGTTGGTTGCGGAGAGAAGTCGACTTATCGACGGTTTGGATGGAGGAAAGATGCTCGTGATGAAGGAGAGCAAGGAGAGCGTCGCCGCTATGATGAAAGTCGCCTTCCAGAACACAAAACGGTGGTTGGACTACGCAGCAGTGAACTCTGCTGAGCAGACGGTGGTAGCCGGAGAGGAAGACAACGTGAAGTACTTTTCAGAGTTCTGCAAGAACAACGGAATCAAAACTCACATCCTCGACGCCACCCACGCCTTCCATTCACGTCACATGGACCCTATCCTTCCGGAGTACCTCAAGATCGCCAAAGGCGTCACTTACCACCAGTCCCAATGTGTCTACGTCTCTGGAATGGAAGGTCGAATTATTGAGGAAGACGGTCACGTGGGTGCAGACTACTGGGTCCGTCACACAAGAGACAGCGTCAATTTCTTGGATGCCAACAAAGCGACAATGGAGAAGGGAGTTAATGTCTTCTTGGAAGTTGGACCTCAGCCCGTCCTCTCCGCCCTCACGATGATCAACTCTGACGGAGTCCAAATGGACCAGCCACTCCAGTGTCTCCCATCCATCCGAAAACAAGACGACGACTTCCACACAATTCTCAACACCCTCGGGAAACTCTACGTGAGCGGAGTTGACATCAACTGGAAGCACTTTGACCAATTCTCCGACGTGAAGAAAGTCTCGATTCCCTTCTACCCATTCCAAAACAAGCCGTACTGGTTCGAAATCTCCGACCGAGGCCCAGGAGAATTCCATCCTCTTGTTGGAAAACCAGTTTCAAACGCTTCTCCCTTGAAACTGTACACAAACCAGTTGGACCTCGAGAACTCCAAGTTCCTCATCGACCACGCAATCGGAAACAAAGTAATCTTCCCTGGCGCAGGTTTCATGGAAATGTGTCTTGTCGCTGGACACGCAGCAACACAATGCAGCGAAGCAGGTTACTTCGCCCCAATGGCTCCCATCACCATTGAGAACTTCGCTATTGAATCTCCACTGGGGCTGAGTGAAATCGAGTCCACTCAACTCCAAGCGATCGTCTCCTCCGAAGACTCCGGAGACACCCGAGTGACCGTCTACAGCAAACTTGTCTTGGACAAAGAGACACAAAAGTGGATTCGACACGCCACAGCGACCTTTTCACCTTACGCGGTGGAGACAAAAGCCGAAGAAGAAGCGAGAAAAGATACTCTGGAGGATATCAAGGCCCGTTGCTCCGAACAAGTCGTTATCAACGAGTCTTACAGCAAACTGGCGGAATTCGGGTTGAAATTCGGTCCCACTTTCCAAACACTCAAAGGCATGTGGAAGGGAGAAGGTGGAGAGGCTCTGTTCGAAGTTGGAGTTACTGACAATCCAGAGAAGTTTATTTGTCATCCCGTCATCTCTGACGCGATGTTCCAGTCGCTCATGTTCACAGCGAATCCTGAGTCGTTGAAACTTCACGTTCCAGTCTCTGTGAACAAATTCATCTGCTTCTCTCGAATTGAAGAGGACATGGCGACTTGCTACATCAACTGCAAAGCAGATGGAAGTGAGATTGTTTCTCTCCTTTACGATTCGAATGGAGTCCTCATTGCTCAAATGGTTGGAGCTACGATGATGGAAACAACTGTGGGAACAATTATGTCCGCCCTGGAAGCACAGAAAATGTCGCTGCCAAATACATACGAGGATGTTTGGAGGCCTCAGATGGGAACTTTGGACAGGAGAGGAGATAACTTGAAGGTGTTCAATCAGGAAATCTTTGATCAAGAAGTTTGTGACGAGATTATGAGAATTCATGGGCCTCTGGATGCGAATGACAAGACTTACTTAGAGAAATCGAATAAGCTGTATGCGCTGTATATTATGAAAGGATTCTACGACTTGGGATTGACTCCTGAATTAGGAACGACTTATGCTGTGAGAGATTTGTGCGTGAAGGCTAAAGTCCTCGAGACTCTTTACGGATTCGTACGATTCATGTTCGAGGAGTTGGAGAAGGACGGGTACTTCGAGTTGATTGATGGGGATCGTGTGAACTCACTTTTCAAATGTATCAAGGAGTTCCCATCGGCAGGAGAGATAGAGCCGGAGAGACAAGCGCTTTACCAGGAGATCTATTCGTTCTCTTCGTTGGAACTGGAGTATGTGACTCGTGCAGGTCAGAAGATGGCTGCGTGTCTCACAGGAAAGGAATCAGCACTTCCAATTTTGTTCCCTGAAGATCCGAATGAGAAAGCGAATGCAATTGCGTACTACACTGAGTCCAGAGTTTGTGCCGACTCACACAAATTGGGAGCTCAGATCTTCCCGTTGATTTTCAAGAACTCTGGGGCTGTTTTGGAAGAGAATAAGTCGGTAATGAGGATATTGGAAGTTGGAGCTGGAACTGGAAGTTTCACTAAACCACTCGTATCTTATCTGACTGGAAGTCAAACATCGTATGAATTCACCTACACTGATTTGTCCCCAGCTTTCTTCCAAATGGGCCAAAAGGTCTTTGAAGGAAATAAGATGAAGGTTATCTACAGAATTCTGAATGTGGAAGTTGATCCAGTGAGCCAAGGATTCATTCCTCATCATTACGACATGATTCTTGCGAACAACGTCATTCACGCGACTAAAGACATTTCTCTGAGCATTCGAAATCTGAGGAATCTTCTTAGAGAAAACGGACATCTTTTGATTTCCGAGTCGACTACACCGATAAGAGCTACTAATCTTACTTTCGGCCTTTTGGATGGTTACTGGACGTTCCAGGACTTCGATTTGAGACCTTATCATTGCGAGATATCCTCTGATAGCTGGATAAAGGTCATGAAGGATAATGGATTCTCGGATGTCTCGAAATTCGAAGTTTATGATGGACAGTATGGAAATATTATTGCCCGAGCATCTTCCGATTCAACCTACTTGTTACATGAACTGGCACAGCCTTTGGAAATCAAGTCAGCTTGGGTTGTATTCTCAGATGAGGGTAAAGTATCTAAGTATTTCATAAGGAAACTTAAAGAGCAAGGAAATCAAGTGATCACAATCACTCGCTCAACTTCCGAGAAGAAGTCGGGACGACCAGCGAGTCCGAAGGATGACTTCACCTATTCCATCAGAACAGGCGAAGATGAAGACATGATTGGAATCTTCAGATTTATGAAGGACTCAGAAATCAACCTCCAGGGAGTCGTGTTCTTGTGGGGAATGAATTACACCGACGCAGATTACTCCGCTGTTGTCCGTCCCTACTTGACTTTGTGTAAGATTCTTCTTCCGATGGATAAGCCAAAGCTTCTCGTGTTCACGAAGGGAATCGTAGGAGTAGGAGATCACGAGGTCAGTCTCCCAAGCGCTTCTCCCATCTGGGCGATGACCAAATGTCTGCAGAATGAACAGCCAAACAGCAGCTGCAGATGCGTTGATATGGACGATGTGGACGAACCTACAGAGGAATACATGCAGGAAGTGTTTTCCGAGTTGTTCCAGGAGGACCACGAGATCTACGTTGCTTACAGAAATCATCAGAGACAAGTGCAACGGTTCCTGCCTCTGAAGTTCCCCAACACTGCGCTCAGCTTCCCAAAGACGGAACGATTCCACTTGGTTCTTCCAGCCAGCAATGCCATAAATGACTTGAGGTTTGGAGCTATAGATAAAATCCCTGTTGGGGAATCCCAAGTGGAAGTCAGAGTGAAGGCGTTTGCTCTTAACTTCCGAGATGTGTTTGCTGTGTTAAAGCCAAGTGTTGAGTTTGAAACGATGAACACCGTTGGAATTGATTACTCTGGAGTAGTCACTGCGGTGGGATCAAAGGTTACAAAGTTAGAGGTGGGCGATTCTGTCTTTGGTTCCAATTTGGATGGAGATGCTTTGCCCAGTCATATGGTTTCGCATGAGGACGCTACATTCAAAATCCCAGATTCTATGACTTACAATGAGGCTGCTACGATTCCAGCCGTTGCGTCCACAGCTGTTTTGTGTCTTATGCAAGTAGCTAAGCTGAAGAAGGAAGACACTATTCTCATCCACACTGGATCTGGAGGAGTAGGAATAGTTGCCATCCAAATTGCTCAACACATCGGAGCTACAATTGTAACTACTGCAGGAAACAAGAGGAAGAGAGCTTACCTGAGGAACAAGGGAATTAAGCATGTGTTCCACTCCAGGAACACTTCTTACGAGAAGGACATTCGGAAGGCGCTGGGTGGAAAGGGAGTGGATGTCGTGTTGAATTCACTCACCAGTGAAGGATTCAAGGAAGCGTCTCTCGCTGTTTGCAACGAAGGAGCTCGATTCATCGAAATGAGTAAGTTGAACGTGTGGACTCCAGAAGAAGTGAAGGCACTTCGACCTGACGTGGATTACCAAATTGTGGATTTGTCATCTGCTCCTCAAGAAGAACTTATTTCCCTGATGAAGCCCATTCAGGAGCTGATGGACCAAAATGCGTTGTCTCCTATTCCGTACTCGAGATTCGACGCTGCAGAAATCAGAGAAGCGTTGACTTATCTCCAGAAAGCTAAACACGTTGGAAAGATTGTGTGTGCCATGCCTGAACCCGATGCTCAGGTTTCTGGTGGTAATTCACTGGTTACTTACATGTTCAACGATAGGAGTTCATACCTCATCACTGGAGGACTCGGAGGAATCGGATTTGAAGTTGCTAAATGGATGGCTCAGTCTGGAGCGAAGCACATTGTGCTTGCAGGAAGGAATGCTCCGAGTGAGAAGACAGAGGAGGAAATCAAAAGAATTAATTCCCAAGGGAAGTGTGTTCAGGTTATGTTGGCAGATGTTGGAGACTTTGACCAGTGCAAACAACTTCTGGAGAGGATTAAAGAGGAGTTGCCTCCTCTCAGAGGAATTATGCACGCTGCTGGAGTCCTCACTGACGCTACGTTTGAAAATCAGTCTTGGGACAAATACGAGAGGACCTACAATCCTAAAGTAAAGGGAGGATGGAATTTGCACAAACTCACGCTGGACTATCGACTTGAGCATTTTGTCATGTATTCTTCAGCTGTAGCCAGTTTTGGAGCTCTTGGGCAGAGCAATCACGCATCTGCTAACTTCTTCTTGGACTCCCTGGCTCATTTCAGAAACAGCATTGGACTTCCAGCAACAACTGTCAATTGGGGACAGTGGGGACAAGTTGGAGTGGCTGCTAATTTGGAAGTTATTGGCCTTAAGCCATTCTCTGTGCTCCAAGGTATTTCTGCGCTTGAGAGAGTTATGAAGTCTCAACGACTTCAGAGTTCAGTAGCTGAGGCAGACTTTAGCATTGTGAAGCAACTGTTCCCTGCGTCCAAGAGATACTTGGAGGAACTCAAGCTGAACCAAACAGAAGAAATCAAGCATCTCCAAATCAACAACGAGCAGTTTTGGAATGACTACGACTCAGCCACAGACGATGCTGGAAGGTTAGAAGTAGTGAAGCGTTTTGTGCGAATGATGATTCGACAGATTCTGAAGTTGGACAAAGATGAGCCTCTGAATGATGACGAGAACTTCCAAGACTTGGGAATGGACTCTCTTATGATGATCGAGATGAAGAATGTGGTCCAATCAACAATTGGAAAGAGAGCAACAATTACTGTCAATTCTGTGAAGGACTGTCACACAGTAAACGAGTTAGCAGCTCGGTTAACTCAGCTTCTCTCTGGAGAGTCTGAAATTCCTCCGCCAACTCGAGAAGAATTGATTAAGCTAATCAGGGAAGACTGTGAACTCCCAGAAGCCATCGTTCCAGCAGAGATTCCAGCCTGTAAGCCATCAGAAATTAAGACAGTTCTCATCACAGGAGCTACTGGAAACATGGGACCATACTTGCTGAGAGACTTGAGTCAGCAGCCACAAATTGAAAAAGTGTACTGCTTGGTGCGAGAAGACAAGTCCTCAGCAACGATTGAGCAGAAACTGGAGAATGTCCTCCAGGCGAAGAATGTTTTATCCGAAACAAACATGGAGAAGATTGAATGTATTGAAGGATACATCACTCGTGCCAAGTTAGGAATGACTGATGAGAAATACGAGGAGTTGTGCAGCAGTGTAGACTCTGTGGTCCATCTTGCAGTGAAATCTAATCTAACTGATATGTACAAGAAGATTGAGAAAGGAGAGGCAGACATCAGAACGATAAATGTAAAGGGAACTCTGAATGTGCTGGACTTTGTTTGTGCTGCGAAGACCAAAGTTCTTTTCCACGCTTCCACAATTGCTGCCAATGCCAAAATGGATCCAGTTGAGCTCTGCTTGTCCGAGTCTTGGCCAGCTGTTGATGAGTTCGATGAGATGCCTAATTCTGCGTATCCACTCTCCAAGTTCATTTGTGACAGACTCATGGCTCAGGCAGTTGAGAGGGGAGTTCCAGTTAAAGTTTTCAGGTTCCCTGCAGTTGGAGGAGACTCTAGAAGTGGAGCGAATGTGGATTACGACAACAACCAGTTGATGTTGAGAATGATGAGTTACCTTTACATGGGTGCCATTCCTGCACTCCCACTTCCATTCTTTGTCCTCCCTGTCGACATTTGCAGCGAATTGTCACTCAAAATCTTCTTCGATGACACCACAGAATACGACTTGTACAATGTATACAATCCATATCCCCATAATGAAACGGAGTTGGTCCTCATTGGAGAAGACTTGGGATTCCGAGTGGATATCTTAGAGCCTGAAGAATTCCGAGAAAAGCTGAACTCTCTTGATGATTCAGTTCTCATTCATTTCTTGAAGGAGGCTGCTGGAAACTCAGATGCTGAGTCGAGATTCGTTAAGGAGCTGCCAGCGTTGCTTCAAGCTTGGTCGAGAAATCCTGAGAGAGCGTTTGTCAGCAGTAAGCTCACGAGGATTATCCCAGATTACCCCAAGAAGATCCCAAACACACTTTCTGTCATTAAAAGGGATTTGAGCTTCGCTCAGAGTTCGGGTGTGTTTGAGAAGTATGGAATTAAAAGCGACAAAAAGTAGTTTTCAAAACTACTTGTGTACATAAATTCTACGTAGTTTGTATTTACCTTTAGAATTTTTAATGTTCTTTATTGACTAAGCTGAGATTACTTTTTACTTGAATCGTCCAATTGTACCCAAAGAATGCCTGAATGTACCTGCACCGAATCAGTTTAGCAATAAATTCATGAAAATAAGTGGACCTCGTGCTCTTTTAATTGCATTATTAAATGACTCCTTGATGTTTACTCAGTCCTGAGGTCTTGAGTGACAGAGTTGGTGTAAAGTACTTAATGGGTACTCCCACATTTCTACGAAATGACTAAAAGTAGAGCCACACATGTTGCATTTTATGAGTAGATGAGATTAAGCAGTACTTTTTAGCTGTTGCAATTTATACGGCTAATTGACCATCAACTAGCCACGTCATAACATTGTTTGTTAGGTTCATATAACTCATAACTTTTCATCCACACTTCACCTTCAAGAAATCTGAAGAGCTGGCTCGTCATAGATTGGCATATATTATTAAGTGACGTGATCGTGATCATGCATCCACTCTGCATGAGAACCTGCTGTAAACATCTGAACTGAAACTGAGAGTGATGATTCGCACTTTATTGGTGTCATTTAAGTAACAGAGATCTGAAGCTGAAGGTCTAGACCGGTTTAGGTAAACCATAAACAGTCGACGATGAACAACAAGTAATGAAAGTGTAGGAATTTCCTCACATGCATCAAAACACACATCCTGTATATATATCCTGTGTCCTGTAGGATGCAGGGCCAAAACATCTTGTGATTTATATCGCGAGGCCTTAACTGCGACGATCGTTTATTTGCGCTTTCTTTGGCAAACAAATCAGATAATTGTTATGGCTTGTAAGACTTAATGAATATTGATCAGGTAAAGGTACTTGCACGGCGTACTGTCAACTGTTGACGCTTGCTCAGTTTACGGTCTACCTTACAATTTATCTAGCTGGGTGTTTGTGTGCACAACTCGTGGGCAGTTTATCGTTTGATATAAAGAAAAGACAAGGAAAACTTTTCTGTAATTATTGTGTAGTCTTCATTAGGAGATCCTACAAAAATCTAAAAATGTTTGATGGAAAAATAGGCCAAGTTCATACACCCAAATATTAAATTAAATTGGCTCAATATCCACAATTAACATATGCAATTGTGATTAGGAGGTGAAGCATAAAGCGGTTTGTGATTAGTAGGTACATGCTGTTTATCTGTAATGCCGGCACAGTCTGTAGTCTGTGTTATTTTGCCATTATCCAACTTGTAACATTATCAACAAAAATCAAACAAATGATTAGCCAATTGCTAATGCATGTTCCTGTCTTCCGTCAATACCACAGAAATAGCGATGCTAACAACTTTCTGGAAAGGCTGATTAATTTGATCATGAGCTGATTCATTTATACGTTACTACTGAAGCAATTATGAAAAGTAGTTCCAAACACCATTTTATAATTTTTTAAAAGCATTTAAAGATTATCAGCTTGTCTATATACAGTGCATACTTATCGTAGCATTGGAAAATATTGGAATGCACTCATGCATGTCATATTAGAAGGTATTCCAGTGTGATCTCCTTATTCATTTAGGGAGATTTCATTATCACATATTCACTTGATTTTATCCTCACGGGAATCGCTGCTCGCATGCAATACAATACACCTGTGAATTTTTTCTTCTGTCCAGTTGAAGGAGCAACATTGTTTTTGATAATGAATTTTGTACACAAACAGTTTGTCCTATTGGCCCTGAAATGAGATTGACTTTGAAAAGTAAAATGATTGGCTGAACAGAGACTTGACACACGGATAAGGCTGATTGCATGGCATTGCAATCCACTTTTGCATCTCATTCTCAAGAAGACTTAATTTATAGTGGCATAGTGGGAGATGGACTTCACCATGAATATTTAACACGCACTCGTAAGCAATAAACCTGCACCTTTTTGTCTGCTCTCTCCTGCTACGATATGCAATAATGACAATGAATTTTGCAAAAGTGGTTAACCATCATGTTTGTCTAGCAAAATGATAATCTGCACCTTACTTATTTCCAGAAATCACTGCATTTTATTCTTAATCCTTTAGATGATCAACTTTAATCTATAATACTACACAATTCTAAAATAGCTTTTTCGTCATGATCGAAGAATGTATTGTCCTGATTAGAATTTAAAAACACGGAAGATTCTAAACGAGACGGAACAAAGTAAATATATTTCAATTATATAAATTCTTTCTTATGCAAATCTTGACTTTTGCTTTGCTTAATCGTCCATTTCCGAACTTATAGGCGAATTATTGGATTCTATGAAATATTGTTGTTCCACAAGCTTCTAACAGTTCTTGCATTTAATTAACAAAGGAAGCTGCTGTAACAGACCACGACATGATAATATGCAAAATTAATTGTGAATAAGAGATGTTATATAAACCAAACTACTTTTTTGATCATGTTGATGAATGATGCATTTTTATTGGCCAACAATCGACTGCTGATAAACAAGAAGAGGTGAGAGTAGTCATCCTGGCATTTCCACTATGATTCTTAGAATTGTGTAAATAGGAAAGTTCCATACTTCAACATAAAAATACAGTTTTCCTAAGAATCGAGGATCTAGCTTCTTGCGTTACATATTAAACTTAGCTCTGAGTGTGTCTCTCCTCTAAAGATGAATGGGAAGTAGGTAGTTTTTTAGTAAAATTATGCGATCTGCACTGAACCAAAAGGGAGCAAACGAGACGAGTACTAGTATAACTACAGATGAGAGGTGGTAAGTATAAACACGATATGAATATGTGGTTAGATTTGCGTACACTCATCATAATCATCATTGCAGGTGGTTAGTTCATCAGTTTGTAATGGGGTGGGCCGTTTTAAAAAGCAGCTTTTGTTTTCTTAATGGTACTAGCAGCAAAGTGATATTATAGCTTAAGGTATGGGCAAGTAAATAAGTACGACAAGACAACTGAGGATCCGCTGGTACCGACTACAACTTTTGTTGAATATCTTTGAACACTTTGAAGATGCATGCAGAATATGGTTTAACATGTGAGGAGCGCTTTGCGAAGTGATATCCTCCATATTGAGATCTTCCAATGTTCCAATGGCTTAAGGACAACCTTTAGGTTTAGGTGGAAGGTGTGCATTTTTTCCTATTTGAAATAATATACACACTAGATGAAACTTCGCACATACGTTGATGCGTGTCCTCAAGAAGAATAGGTTGGACATGAGGAGGAGGATGACGATACCTACGCCGATGGTAATTCCCTGAGATAAGCTGAGTCGTGTATGATGATGATGATGTTCGACCTGATTCTAAGAATACCAACCAATTCCTCCTGAAAACTAAAATGTTCCTGGTCATCTCTTCTCACTTCAGATTTGTTTTAGGTGCAGAAAACAAGCTGAACACTCAACCCTTCGATTTAACTTTTAGTTTTTAGCGATTACAAAAGACAGATTCAGAGTTCACTTTATTTACGCAAGTTTTAATACACGTTTTAACATTGAAATATTATATACTGATTTCCGGAATTTTTTGAAATACAGTGAGATTTTGCCTACATTGATTTCTAGTTTTGAGAATTTTATTCCTAGACTGTGAAGAACAATAAGTGACTACGAGTTTTAGTATCGTTATCTTGCGAGGAAAACAAATTTCTTTGAGAAAGAGGAAAAACTCTACCCACGCCATTGAGGAGTCTGTCTATCAACAATGAACGGTAATGAACAAAGATGCGTATTATTTATTGCGTTACGCTGAGACTTGGGTTTTGTGAGACTCGGTTTTTCCTTT
>JAQGAD010000722.1:0-29971 GCA_034696625.1 Isotomurus palustris
TCCGTTGTTATTATAACAAACGCTCTCCATCCAAACGGAGTAATTGGCCGAATGTATAAATGTCATTGGGAAATGCTCGCATTCTTTCGTGTAACCGAAACGGATGAATTAATTCAAACTCTGTATTTAATATTTAAATTCTGGGTTGCTCTTTGAACCTCCTCGTGCGTTTAGTATAAAAAAAGTAGGTCTGTTATCTTCTTACAGACTAATTTTTTGGTTTCAATAGACTTACAAATGTAAATGGTATGCAGTGTCTCAATGAAAAACAGTCTAGTCGATAAAATTTTAGTGATACACCCCTTCTAAAGTAATAACGCATATTTGTCATGCATCCACTTACTTCAAAGCTAATAAGTCTATCAAACGAATCTCCCGTGGGAATGAAGTCTGTGATTATTGGAGGCTAGACTGGCGTTCACCACGATGACTCCATAAATTGTACGCGTTACTGCGCGATCTCTCACTCTTTATCGTCATCATCTAACCATTAAATCGGAGATGTAGTTTAGACATTGATAACATCGTCAGCTCCGAAACAGAAATAGTGTCACCCACTCAAGAAGGCCTTCGTGCCATCCACCCAAAATCTATTGACGTCTGGGGTATCCATATTCAATTAAGTAAAGGCTTCTTCTCGTCTCCTCATGTGATGTCTTCACTTTACAACGAGTATTGCGACTGCAGATAATCCGTAAGGATTAAAGAATAATTTATACTGTGCTTTTATATCTGTGATCCCGTGCTTTCTGACGAAGAAAAGAAACTTGTGTAGGAGTATCATTCCGTAAGCGATGAGAGATTTCCTTATCGATAATCTTATTTTGCTTCCTTTGCCCTGCGTTAATTTATTATTATAATAATAAGACACACACATTTTTCTATACAGAAGGAGATATACAGGCTGGTAGAAAACCTGCACACAGAAAATCTGCTTGGCTCTTCAGATGATTTTTACATGGAGTGTTCAATATTTCCGCGTAACAAGTCAACTCCTGTCTGATTAACTTTATAGACTTAATCTACTCGTATTTCGTTCTCAAGTATGTTTTTTTGGGTAAACAAGTTCTATGAAATCCAAAAAAGTAGTGGATAGGTTGAGTGAGTGAATAAATAATTCTTGTCACTAATCCATTTCACACAAGTAAAGGAGAGAGTCCCTCTGCATACTTATTGGAATTGGAGCAAAAAATTCAGACACATCTTTTGAGTTAGAAATGCCTCAGATTTAGTGAAATGCACGGCATTACGCATTAACTGAGGAGGTGGAGGAGTGCATCCGTAGGAAATGAAAGCACCACGAGATGTTCGCAAGATCAACTGACTACACACGAGGATCATGTTGAAGTAATAACTTTTCCAGAACGCTGGCGTTCCTACTTTTACGCTACGTTTTTTTCTGAATCTCCACTCACCAAGGAAAGCAATGAGACTTTTAACTTTGGTTTTCAATTCCAATAATTCTTCTTTGACATTCGTACAAACACGTACATGCTTCGTAGGTTTCCTTCAGTAAGTTGGATGCAACTTGATATGATGCGATATGTGTGGAGTCTGCTTCTCAGGGAGTTTTATGTTATGTTTTATGCAGCGTTCGTTCATCTCTTGGAAGGAAGGATATGGTGGTAGTTGGTGAGGGATGAGGCAGATTCCTGAAGGGAAAGTATTAAAGTGCTACTGATGAATCAAGTTGGAGTTTGGAATTTGAAACATTCATTAAGACTTATGTGCTGGAATCATTTTCCTCGCCACGCCTACATTATCACACGATACAGAACTTGGTTTCACAATTGCTATCTGAACAACAAGACAGGTTTATCTAAAAAAACAAAGCTCTGAATTACACAGGTTTATGTACTTCGTAAAATTTTAAGACTTGCAGTTCAATAAAATATGAAATTATAATTCTTTGGTAAGTGTGAGTATGCCAAACATATCTCTGAACGATCTACGTATAGTTGTAATATTATAATATTGGCAAAATGAGCTAACAGATAAAAACATATTTTATTTATTTCATCTACCATGTTTCCGTATGCGTAACAATAATTTGTCTGAAAAAGGCCAAGAACGATATACTTTATTGCATTCACCCATCGTAATCTTTCCAAATCAACCGTGCGAGAACCCATTTGACTTAAAATGTCAAGCCATATTTGAAATGTACTAGAACTAAAGTCAAGTTGTATTTATTTGTCCCGTGTCTTGGTGAAGATGATTTCCTCGGAGTTTGTAGGAGGAGGAGGAAATGCAGAAACATATTATGTAAAATTGGCTGTAGAAAAAGAGGCTCCCATACGGAGTGTAAACTTATGTGGAAGTCGTAGTAAATAAAAGGGGATATTGATGTGACTGGATGGAACATTCTTTACATTTACTTTTAATAGACTTTGGTGATCTCGTCTTGACTGTGGCTCATGAATCTTTAGTGTACACACAGGGAGAAGTGATCTCCACAAGGAGCAATGAGTCTCCTGCATGATACAAACTTACTTTCTCATACTCTCTCATCCTCAGCCTCTCCGTAACACTGGAAGAATCTCAAATCTCTTATTACACGACGATCCACTTGGCAATTTGTGTTGAAAATGTTGACTTCTTCAGACAACCCTTCCTTCTTCCTTTCCTCCATCCGATTCACTGTGCTTGTTTAACTTGGCTTCCAAACTTGACGTCGTGTCTCTCTGTGTAGTCTTCTTCCTTCCGTGTCCTAGTGTAACCTTAGCTCAAACACAAAAGCTCCTTATTACTTCAAATTACACTTGGAGAAAGAATACACAATTAAAGAGTAGAGATTACCGTGAACTCCACACAAATATTGGTGGAACTCTTGTGAACGTGCTTTTCTTCGGAGACTTCGTCACTTTCAAAACTTTTACTATCACTCACGGACATCTCTCACCGTTTAAACAGTTGTTCATTCGTTTATTACGGTAGTCTTAGTCCTTACATAAATAATCTGCTCTGCTTGTCTTCGTTACTAAATTACGGTGATAATGTGCAATAAAAGGAGTGAAGAACTTCTTCATCTTCTCTCCTCTTCATTCAGTACACGTCGTAAATAATAAATTCTCATCTTGAAGCCTTGAATGTCTGTGTGTGTGACTACTGTTGACTGTGTGTGCTGGTTGGATGTTTAGAGCCGCAGCCAAATTATTGTAAGGAGATTGTGAATAATATGTGAATGCTGCTGCTGCGACTGTAGAGATAATTTTGACATGGTTAGTTAATGGGTCTTCCAGATTCCAGACTCAGAATAAAAGCTTGTTAAAGTGTGCAATTAAGATTAGAAAGTGAAGCTGTCTGTGAACATCACTCCGTTCTGTAATATTTCGCATAAGTCATTCTGAAAGGTTGTGCGTGTACTTTTGTGTCTGTAGTCTGTACTCTTCGTTCCCTGTGTCTCTGATGGGACTCCAAGATGAGCTTTCCTCCGAATGGTTCAGAGGCTAAAGCCTCAAATGTTGGAACAGGTCAGCAAGAATCGTGGGGAGTTTATGAGAATATAATTCCTCGTAGACTTAATAGTAAAGGCCAAGGGCCATCGTCTTCAGCTTCGAGAGTACTTGATTCCACACTCACCAACTCTACAATGAGTGGAGGAATAAACCGCAATGTGAGAGCGAAAAGCGAGAAACGCGAGATAGTTGACAGCTGGTTTTCAAACAGCTTTGCAAACGCAGGAGGTCTTAATTACAGAAAACGAATTGATGACGAAGACGATAAGCATCAACAGCATCCCATGAATGGAAACAATGAGCAAAGAAATCCCCTAGAATCTTCAAGAAACAATGGAGACGAAAATGATCCAGAAGAAGTCTTCGGGAGTTTCATGGATCGTAAAAGAGCGTTTGAGAATTTAATTGCTCAAACAAAGCAATCCTCTGGAGAAGGAATCACTTCTTGTTCCTCCAGGAATGTCAATTGTACACAAGGAAAGATGTCAGTTATGTCAGGAAGAGAGACGCTTCTTCACTCACCACCCCGAACACAAGGAAACAACGGGGCTGTTGCTGGAGGAAAGAAGTCAGTTCTGCCATACCGCGGGTGCAAAACCACATCGGCTGTCGTGGATGAGTCTGAAGATTGGGACTTCCTTTCCACCCTCAATGACATTCTGAGACAAGAGAACTTCATCGGAGATTCTTACTTAGAAGATAATCAAAATTCCTTCGGCTCTAAAAAACGAGGTGGCCCATCTTCTTCGCATCATTCGAGTGTAATCATCAATGGTAATGGACCTCATCCATCTCCCTCGTCATCTGCCAATCTCAATTACGTCCCTAATAACAGCAATCCCGTTCCATTATCTCCAAGACCCCCACGACCAGTCAGGATGAAGGCTGACAGAAGACGAGAGTACGTCAAAGCTCGTTCCATGGATATCGCTCATCTCACCTCACCTGCGAACATCTCCAATGACTTTAATAATGACACCAGTCTCGTGTCAACCTCTCAAATGTCTTCTTCTGCTCCCAGAAATGTCACTGTGGAGTGTGTGAGTAGCATGTCTCCTTCGCCTATGAATATCTTCAGTCCTCAGCCTTACAACTCTGGGGGACAATCACACGCTAATAATGGCAGTAGTGGCAGATGTGTGTCTCCTTATAACAACGTCTCTTCAGTCCCACCCACTTCAACTGCTGCTGTTGCTGCTGCTGCTAATGACTTGTCTCCAGGAAGAATGATGGATCACCAAATAATCCCATCTTCTTGTACAAGTCCTGTTCCAATCCATCGCACAGCTACTGTTCCTTCTTCTCTGGTTCTTAATGGTCCAACGGTTGACTCCTCTGGAATCACTTTATCCCGTCCAATGACTCCCAACAGAAGAGAATCTCAGCAATTCAGTGTGGGAGGCAACAGCGAACAAACAAACAACTCCGGACGAGGACCGAGACCTCCGTTAAGTTCTCCTCCACCATTGGAACCTCACAGATTGCCAGTTTCTCCGTTGCTTCAAATGAATCCAATGTCTTCGTCTTTGGACTCCATTTATGACAGGCTGAAAGTGAACTGTTCAGAGTACCACGATCCTGCAGTGTTGGGTCGAAACAGTCCTTCTCCCATGAGGCCAGTGACTCAATTGTATGAAAGCAGAGGAATGAATGGTGGAAGTGGGTTAGTTTATGACGGAGGAAGGATCCCGATAGGTCCGATTCCTCACCAGCTTTATTACGGATACGGGAACTATTACAGTTCCTCTTCTTCAAACCCGAATTTCTTTGGAAGTGGGAGACTTGACTTGGGAGATCCCAACGGGAGTTGGAATAGCAAGGGACTCTTCTATAGTCCCGAGTATGACTGCGTGGTGGACAGATTTGGGTTTCCCGTAGGACTCCGAAGGGACGATTCTAAGGGAAGGTTCAGTCCTACTTTAGTTGCTTCTGGTGGGGATGCCTGCAAAGGAGGAAGCAATAATAATAATACGGGTAGCCTGCCAAGGCTGTGGAATAAAATGCCAGAGACACGTAGCAGAAGTTTCGGATCTTTGAAGGTAAAAAGCAGTCGCTGTAAATTAACAATGTGTCAGTTTGATTGAGATTTTAATTAGAATTAAAGTCAGCGTGGAATGCCACTAGCTCAGCTTTCTGCATTGCTTCGCTTGTGATTTGAGTTGCGTTTTGCGTTGCACGACGGATGAAATTCCAACCGATTCCTCATCATCAAACGAAACATGCGTTTGGAAAGATGAGTGACACAGAGCATCTGTTAAGGAAGATGGTGATCAAGTAGAAAGCTTGTTCTTTCACACATTCACAATTTGCATATTACACAAGCGAATCAGGACTTCATGATTTATGACACCTGCTGAATCACTCGAACATCAGGAAATAGTAAAATCCGAAATACAGTTACTGATTACAACCGTGCACTACGTAGCGTACGTTTTATGCTATATGAATGAGCTCTATTTTCATTTTCGGTAACTGAATTGCATCATTTGTTTTAAGATGATCAGACGAAGATGACACATTCTTAGAAATATAATAAAATAATATATATTAATTACTTCAATTACTAGATTACTAACTGCTACTGTTAGTTTAGTAGGGACACGTGGGTCGTGGGTCCATTAAATCTCTACTCATCCCCCGAAACCCAATATGAGAAAACTAATAAGAAACTAATACCCTCAATCTTCTCACGAAGAAACCCAACCTGCGTTCTTGCAATTTCCGTGTTTACAAGGACCTGATGAAACTCACCCTTCACATAAAAATCCACCACTGTCAAAATATCTTTCATCATGGAATAAAAAACTGTAGTAGGAAGCTTGGGCCCGTGATCATGAATTCATAAAAGACATCTCTCTATGCATTCATGCACTCTACTTTTGACTCTTCACATAAAATCTAAGTAATTCAGCTAGCTCATTTCTCTCTGCGAGCCTCATAGAAATCTATGAAACTTCCCTGAGACTGCCAGTTTAAGTTGTGGTGATCTATAATGAACGATCTCCTTCTTGTCGCTCTCCAATGAAGGTTTGTTGAGCAAAAAGATGAAGATTGTCTATAAGGAGACACATCACTAGTCTTCAGTTTCCAAGTCTATTCTTAGACTAAATGTAAACTCTTCTTGTGCAATCTTCCCTTGTAATATACTCTGCCTTTGAAAAGACACTAACCAGACCTACACACACACACACACACACAAGTACAAACGAAAGAATCTCCCATCTCTGCTGCTAATATGTGTGTGTGAGTGCCTACATTAGTAGCAGTAGAGATATTCAAGTTTTTCTCTTGTTGTTGAGACATCCCAACTTCCACTTGTAGTTCTCCTCAACTTCTTCTATGAAATTACACTTCCATAATGTGAACTTCAGTTGACTTCCGAACTCTTTGTACATCTCCTCCGTATGGGATCAGTCAGTTTGCGCCTCCACAATCCTCAACATCCTCCTAAGCCTAACGATTTCCATATATATATCATCCCGATTTCATCCGTCATTAACCTATCCTACTTACTCATTTATAAGGTTTCGTGACGAGAGAAAAACTGTCCTAAAATTGTGACACTTATTCTAATTGCAGCATTAGTTTTAGCCAATTTGGCACTTACGGGTGATCGTCACTGAGTGACGATGTGTGTGTCTCTGTGTCAAGAAGTTGTGGGAAGTGTAGGTGGAAATAACCTCGATATATCATCATTGCAGTGATAGATTACTCTCCTAGGAAGTATCCTTCATTCCTCTAGAAGTCTAGAAACCTGAGATGCATTTTACTGCAACACAAGCCGCAACTGCTACATAAAAGCTGGTGATCTTGAGTGAACCTACATACATACGCTTGGGTAATTAATAAGTCAAGGATGCGGAGACATGAACACTACATACCTTATTGCGGACTTGAGGAATCCGGGTAATTAGCTCAAATCTCTCGAAGGAGTGTTGACTCAATTTCAAACGGTGTCTGTGTGTTTTCCTTCGGGATTCAAGTTGATTGTTGACTCGGTGCATTTTCCCTTCAACTTTTGACAAGGCTGCGATGTACAGCGCGGTTGAAAAATGATGTGGCAGCATTTCCAAAGACGTGCTGAATGAGCTTTTCCCACTGCTGTGTTTGTGTAACTGGGACTCTTTTAAAGTTCACTCACTCATTCCTACGGGTAGAAGAAGCCTCTGAACCGTTCTTCTATGTTTTTATATGATTACATGGAACATTCTGGTTCTCACTGTGAAAACATTTCCTCATCCGACTCACTCAGTTTTCTAAATCCCTCAATCAATCTCCTACAATCCTTAAAACTGTCATACTTCATATTATGATAGTAATACTTGGAATATGAATCTTTATACAAGTTCCTAAAAGTCTAAAGTCTAGAAGTCTAGAATATTAGACGACACGACATGTAACACGTGTATTCATGTTGAGCCTTCTTCTGTGTGGGGACCAAGAGTTTAGAAAGACATGTACAAATGGATTTGGTAAAAGAGATTTCTCAATCCGGGTGTGTTGGGCTTGTTGGGGTGGGAGTGGGGCCCAAAAGTCCTCAGTTTAGCAAAGGCTTTGAGCCTCTCTTTGTCGAAGAAGATGAGGACTACGAAAGACGGGAGTTTGAGATGAATGAGCGCTTATGTTCCCTCATGGCATCGGAAGAAGAAGACGACATGGATTCCGAGGATAACAAAGATGAACCTGAGGGTGAATATGAAACGGTGGCTAGTGGAGAAGATGGGGCTTCCGATTCTGACTTATCTTTTACCGATCCATCTTCTACTAACGTAAACACAGGAGATACTACAACAGGGCCTTCATCAAATACGCTGGGACTTTCGGAATCCTCATCACTGCCATCAGCAGCAGAGTCCAATGGAAGAACGAGTAATGCCGTCAGAGTTAGTCCTTGGAGAAAACACACAAGTCAAACCTCGGGGCCTACAAGTCCCATCGATATTCCATCTAAAACTCAGCCAAGTGAAACAGAAAGTCAACAACAGATGAATTACGGGCTGCAGAAACTGTCGTCTTATGAATTCAAATTCCTTAATGAGGACAATGAGAAGCCCGGAGGAGATGGCGACGAAGATGAAGAGGATTCTTGTGAAGAAGATTCTGATTCCGAAGATCCAACGCTTCATGAAACCTCACGTAAACAAATAATTGTTGCTATTAAAACCCCAAAGAAATCACTCGAGAATCAGCAGAGTGTCTTTCAGAAAACAATTACAAACTTTCCCTTGTCGGCATTTCATATCTCTCTATTTGCAGTTTAGCTCTACCGTTAAAATTCTTGGGAAGAATGTGTCGTTAAAAGTTCACACACACAATAGTCTTTTTTAGTGTACGGATGAATTAGTGAGAATCGAGTGATTCGAAACGCCTCCATACTTAAGTAAATTACTTGGCAGTGACATACAAAGAGCAGGACGGATGAAGGAAAGGCTAGAGTAATTCAATCGGACACAAAAAAGGATTTTAAAATCGACTTAATCTCATTTAAGCGTGTACACAATCTCATTCTCTGCTTGAAGACTTGAAGCTTACTGGCATCACGGATCGTTTCACATTTATTTCCCATTAATGGTCTCTTCAAGACAGTTGAGAAATCCTCGTTTTTCCACGCATACTTTGGATTTCAAACATCCACCACTGCACCAACTTTAAACGTAGACGTAGACTCCTTCCTTACGATTAGTTGGCATAAAGGTCTTCATTAACTCCGTAACAGATAAGGTAACAAATCTGAGGAGCACACAAGGCGGAAGGAATATACAGGGAATCTCCCGTTGAATTTCAAACGCATCATGAATTCATCTGAAAGAATAAATATCGCATAATTTTTAAGAGCCCATCGCGACCCATCCTCCTCCTGCGTCCATAAAGTAAAAAGCGTTTATTCCACTCAAGTCATAATCTCATACTTAAGGCGAGACTAGTTCAACTAATATCATAATTGTTATTACACCTCCGCACACTTGAATAAAGCAAGTCATTAGCATTTACACGAATAGCATATCCCAGCCTTTAAAATAATAATCAATCACCTTCCTATTCAAACTTTTGTGAAGAGTACGGAGAGAGGAAGCGATTAGGTATTCACGAAAAAACCAAACCTGTCAACTTAGGCATTCAGGATAAATAATAAATGACATTTTGTACTGGGATAATTTTGCACTTTCCTTCTACTAAAGTCATCATCATCGGCCTTGGCTTCATCTCGTAAGTAGGTAACTCGCTCTCTACCTCATAAGTCGTCCAACTTTTTGTATAAACTTAGTCAGTTCCTGTTTCATGTCTTTCAAAGTCTCCAAGTGAGAAATCCAATTATTATTACATTACTTCCTTCGTTCCTGGCCTTATTAATAAGAGAGAGAAAGAGGAGGAGAGAAAACTAAGGTCAGGTTAATTAATGATTAATGCATACACACAAGAATATAAGCATCAGAGAGTCAGAGAGCCCTTGTCCCACATCCCAACATTATTACAACATTATTAAATTAACTTTTCCATTATTCACACACCTGCAGCTCTTAAAGACAAATTCACACACCGTAAAATAATCGAAAATCCAACCAGCACGTCAATTTTAAAGGAAATTGGATCTGGCACTCTGGAATTCCCTCTTGTTAAAAACTTATATGTAGCCCAATTTCCAACATTTCCTCAAAAACTTCCTGTCAGTCATGTCACATCACACGAACTTCTAATTTGTTTATTTTGTTAAACGAACCCATAATAGAATATATCTAGAATCTAGAGTAGTGTGTGTGTGAGAGAGCAAAAAAGCGTTTCAAATGTCTTCAGCTCACAGCATAAAAAGTATAAACACTGTTTAATAGCAGTAGTTGTAAGTCTCCACATAAAACTCAAAGGGAAATGGTTCTTTAGCATTCAGGAGTGATTTCCAATATATGAAATCTACACACACACAAAGTTTTACTACCAGTTTGGGGTGATCTGTGTTAAATAACGATGGTAGTTTCAACTACTCTGGTCTCCTATTTCCAATTAGATAAATAGATGCTCATCTCTTTCCTCTACTGACATAGCATGTCTTGTTGACTTTGAACTTTTCTTAGGACGTTTCTCCAAAAGTTGTCTGGGAATGATCATCTTACATTCAGTCTCAGTCAGTTTGCTGTATGTAGTTGCTGTTTGTGTTTGCTGTGTGTTGTAGAGACCAAGACCGGTATATATCGAATTTGTTCTTGAGAGAGCTGCTGCTGCAAGAAGAAGTCGAAGGTTGGCAAAAAGCCGGGTGCTACTCGGGTTCATCTTGACACTCTCGGATTTTGGCAAAAGAAACACAAAGCTTTGTATAACTTTCTGTGAGCATTCGGAGAAACACACGATTACACATTTAGCTTTTAATGGATGCACCAAGTGATGAAGATCATGGAGAGACTACCAAATCTCTCTCTACTGACTCTTATTATACACACACACATATGATATACGCCAGAGTATAAACTGTAGTTTACACGGTTTTGAAATCCAAATCAGTCTTCATAGCTGGTACAGATAAACCGCACATAAATACAATACCAGGAGGAGAACCAGCAGCAGCAGACTGCAGACACCACCACAGATCTTTTAGGATCTTTCCAAAAGTAGGAGTCAAATTGGTCAAAGTCTTAGTCGAGATTTCATTAAGAAATAGCGAGACATTTCAAGAAGACACACACACACTCGTCTACTCTACTACTACGAGTGTAGTTAGTTAAAAGCAGAGTGAATAAAAAGGTCCAAAATACAAGTTGAGAGATTTATTCCGTCAGCAGAGGTTAAGATAAGGTTCAGATTGTGTAGAAATCTGCATTCTCGTAGACATACACCCCACACACATTTGTATTGCTACACACAAACACACACACACACAATATTGTGTCACGACATCTCTCTCCTCGTGTGTGTTTGGGTGTTTCGAAAAGTTCTCTCTCTGTTTTAATCTCTCGTGTAGAACTGCAGGTTCATCGTCGTTAAGTGCAAAAGCTGTAAAGGTACGCAGACGAAAGAGTGTAGGTTACGCGATTTCAGTGTCAGGGCGAGTGCATCTCTCTCGCTCTCCGTAGGCAGTAGGCAGGGAATAAGTGATCTTGAATTTTCTCTTCGGGATTTTTAAATGTGCGTGACCAATTGGTAATAACTGTAAGACACTCTCAGATTCCCAAAATGTACATAAGCGGAGGCTGAGGCTAAAGATTTTCTGTGTACTTTGAATTATTCAGAAGATTTCAACATGGCGAGCAATCAGAGAAGTTCCATTCCACCGTGCAACGCTCATCCGCCTTCCTCCGTCACAAGTGCAAATAAGATTCCGTCCCCAGGGATGACATCACCTGCATGTCTCCCTGCATCAACATCAACTGCTGCTCCTCTTAATTCCTCCTCACTTACTTCCGGTTCCAAAGCTTCCTCGTCAAGTTTTTTCGATTCTGCCGAGAACTCCAAGCCTAAATTGAAATACTCTGAAGGAGGAGGACCTACTTCTTCCTCCTTAGAGCCTACAAATATATTTAAGTCTTCCTTACTCAACTCTGAACTCGGTTCCTCAAGTTCCAACTTCAATACTGTAGGAGAGAACAAGCCACTCGTAAAAAACAAAATGCCATCCTCTTCCGGCTTGTTTTCTGGGTTGGGAGTAAAAAATCCCATGTCGATGTTGGGTAGTTCGATAGGAAAGACTTTTACTATTGGAAACATAACACCAAGTGGAAACCACCATCACCACCAGCAGAGCCAACCTTCTTCTTCTGCTGGTGTGTCCTTAGGAGGAGGAGGGTTACCTCCAATTCCCCCTGGAAGTATTAACACGTCTGCATTGAGCAGCTCTTCCAACACAAATAATCCCAAGGAAAACAATCCAGCTTCCCAATCTTCTTCTTACCCAACTAAACCTGCGAGAGCGAGTCTCCCAATCGGTGCTAAGACGAGACTGAAGTCTCCTTCGAGAAATAAGCCACCTCTCACCTGCTCCATGACGCTAGAAGACCTTGTCAATCATCCGTCGAGAGGAAATGCCAAGAACATACCTGGGAAGAAGAAGCTGGGGGCAAAGAGATACGCTTCATCTCTACCAGATCAAGAAAGGGCCAATGCATGCTCACCTGTAGCTTTTGACCTAAACGCGTTCCTATGTAATCAAGGACCGATTGACTTCTCAGCTCTCCTGGGAGGTCAAACGGGACTTTCTAACAAGCCACCGCAATCTGGTCAACAGTCTCAACAATGTACTGCTGGTCAACAATTCAGAGGTCACGGGAAACCTTCGAAACACTGCAAAAACAAACATTTATGGGCTAGAACTTCGTTAGAAAAGGATTTGTTCAGTCCTCCCCAAAGTTCAGGTGGGGGTGGAGGGTCTGTGTGTTCAGAAGGGAAGCGAAGAGGAGGAGGACACTCCCACGGCCACTCAGGTGAAAGTGCATCTCGCCAATCAAATCCTTCGTGTGGTAGAAGCAGCGGAGGTGCAACAAGTCCTCCCATCACAACAAATCGCCATTCTTCCTACCATCCCAACTTAAATTACGGAGGAGTTGGACTTGTGAGCGACACAGCAGCCGCTGCAGCGGCAGCTGCTGCTGCTGCATACAACGCTCACATGTTCTTCAGTCGACCGACAAGTCCGCTTTTCATGGACTCTGCCTCAGGTGGTGGCTGTTGTCCTGTGGGCGATTTCACAAACTTCTGTCCTTCCTGTGCTGTAAAGACGTTTCCTAGGGCGAGGTCAAGTGCTCATCACGGGTTGTGTCATTGCTGTCACCAACAGTCCTCCGGTGGTAGTGTTAATGCAGGAGGAAGTGGGGCTGGTGGGGGTGGGGGGTTGGGGACTGGAGTTAGCAATTCTAATTTGTTAGGGGTAAGTTGAGAATTCATGGGAGAAAGCCATTAATTACGCTTTTAACTGCTTTTATGCTTTTTTGCTGTATTACATTCTTTAATTAACGCACTTATAATAATAAGTAATAAAAGTGATGAAAAAAAGAAGACAAGACAAACACAAAGGCTAAATTTTCATATTGATTCCACAGGGCTCTCTTCTGGGTTTGGACTATGAAGACAGACTCCTCCGTTTGGAAACCGACAAGGAAACGCTCCACCTCCAAGTTTCCTGTTTGTCAGACCAAATCGAAGCCCAGACGGATAAAATAAAAGACCTCGAGAAGAGTTTGGACGACAAGAAGAATACGCTGGAGTCAACGGAGGATCAGTTGTCACGAGTAAGTCGAATAATCACCTTCTTTTGTAAACACACACATACAAGTTCACAAGTCGATATGTCTGTTAACGAGATCCCGCAACTCATCACTTATCTCCCGGGTTCCTTAATGTGTCTCCGCAGGAACTCCTCACGCGATCCTCCCTGGAGACTCAGAAGCTTCAACTGCTGACAGAAATATCTACGCTAAGACTGAAACAAGCCTCACTGGAACGTGAGAATGTCGAGCTTAAGGAGAGATACCAGTCTGGAAAGTCAATAGGAGATTTAAACTACGGAGATGGGAGTTCGTCCTTATCACACCGGATTTGGGACAAACCCCCCCTCGTACCGTTAAACGCTCCGATCCGGTCCTCATCCCCAAGTCTCCAGGATCCCCGGATAAGACTCGGCTCCAATGGCAGCACGGATCATAATTCTCAGCAACAAGTCATCCCTCCTAATCGAGTTCGTGTAAGTAGCAACAACTGTTTCAATTAACACAGGAATTCCTAGCGAAAATCCTATTAGAAAAAGTCTCCTATTAAGATTACTATCGTGGAATTTTTATCCACTTCACCATAAGCCTTTTAACGACTTGAATAACTACTAAAACCCTTCTCAGTCAGTGAGAGTAAGTCAGATTCTTATCATCCACCTCATCCTTCAGCTTAGAGAAGATGGATAAGGCCCAACACAAAAACAGGCACAAAACAGATGTTGTCTTTAGTGCAAAGGCCAATAAATCGGGAAGACTGACAAACCTCCTCCTGGAGAATACAAGTCACTCTCAACGTCTCAGCTCCCAACCGATGTAACTTCTGCTTGCATTAAACTCTGGTGGTGAATTGATTACAGACTCCACCCGCTAACGCCTACAGACGCGTGGATGCCTCAGCCTTTGGCACCGTCCCAAGACGATCGCCCCATTCATCCCAACTCTCAGCGTACAACGGTCAGTTGTCGACGCTGGAAAACGGGTTGATGATGGGAGACTCCGGAGGACCGAATAAAGGAAACGGCGGTGGTGGTGGAAAGACCAACTCCCTCTCCAGTGGAAACATCAACGTCATCTCACACTACAATAATTCCGGTAGCTCTTCTGAAGCGAAGCAATTAAACAATAATCCTGTGCACTTTCAGTGTGTCCCTGTTCACGTCCCCACCAATTCCTCCTCCTCCTCCAGACCTCCTCCCAAATTATCCATAGCTCCTTCCTTCCTCCTCCAAAGAGATAATGACTCCTGTAGTAACACCTTCTATCCTCCTCACACTACCAACGGGGTTTCGGGGTTTCGAGTGTTTGATCGTAGCATTGGGGGGAGTTCTGTGGGGGTTGCGGGTTCTGGAAGGGCGATCTATTGTCAGTCTGTCGCTTCGCCTGGAGTGGTGGGCGTGTCTCCTTCTGGAGCTTTCACTTTGGGTTCGCGATTTCGATCCCGCAGTAGTTCTAGGGTTCCATCAGCATCCTCAACCAACACCAACACTGCACTCAGGCTGTCTCAACCGCACCAACCACAAGACATTTCCTCATCAGGGCCTTATTCACCCTTACCTCCACACAACAACACACGTAGCACCTCTACACCAAATTTAGGTTGGGGCTTTTTGGGTTCGCACTTAAACTCTCTTGATATCGCAAATACCAAATGCACTGCCACATTATTCATGGAGACACTCTACGCAGCTTTCTCCAGATGCTATTATCCATTCATTAAGCCATTTGCATGCCAAATTGCAAAGTACATTTATTATACTTGGCGTATGGAAGTTTTTGCAAGTCGTTTTTATTTTATTTTGTGCTTGTTTGCATGGGACTTTATTTTATTCTAAGAATAGCTTTAATTAGGCAGAAGAGCTATTTTGTTTTCGTAGAAGTATTAGTGCTTCATTATGAATTTACTTGAGACTTGAGACTCTAGAGACAGAGGAGAGAGTTTCTCTTGTAGATTCGCACTCGCTTCTCTCAGTTCAATTGCTTGTGAATGTGAAAAGAGAAAGTCCCTGGGTACAGGGAGAAGACGAAGTGTTTATTGTAAGAAACTGTTTGCTGAGAGGAACAATCTGGTTGATTACATTTCATGAAGCAGCTGCCCTGGAGAAGAGTGAATGGGAGCGAAAGTCAAGTGGAAATGCCGGAGGAGTCGTGAATGGAAAGAACAAGAGTTCTCCTAACAGCGGAGGACACAAATCCCGAGGGATTATGCGGATTTTCGGGAAGCTCAGACGGAGCAATTCAGGAGGATTAGATAATGATCAGGTCGCTCCTGCTGAGACTTCTTCCTCTGGTCTTCTTCCCAATAATAACGGCGGTCCAGCTCCTCCAGGAGGTCCATTCAGTCGAGGTGGATTGAGAGCCACTGCTCAGCCAAGACTCGGATGGGTTAAGGAGCCTAGTCCTCCCAAGAAGTAAAATCCCCACAGACTTATCTTCATTATAGCTTCTTCTTTAACACTTAAATTCACTTGTGGCCAGACCTGAAGGCCCCATCACTTCTTGGGATTCGGATAATGTCGTCCTGTGGCTGAACTACGTCGGACTTGGCTCCTACGCTGGAGATGTCAAGCGATGGGTCAAAACCGGACAACAACTGTTGGATGCTAGTCCCCAAGAGTTGGAAAAAGAACTTGGTGTCAAGGTACGAAATAGAAAACGCAACGGAATCTGTGCTCGAATAGTTTTTAATGGTACCTCTGAAACTTCTACCGGCAGAACTACTTGCACAGGAAGAAGTTGATTTTAGCCCTGAACGCGTTCAAGAAGCCGGAAGAAGAGGACCACGCAGGGAAGTTGGATTACCACTGGGTAATCCGTTGGTTGGATGATGTGGGCCTTCCGCAGTACAAAGAGTCGTTTGGAGAGGCTCGAGTGGACGGACGAGTGCTGAGTTACCTCACGACAGATGATCTGACCTCCCTCAAAGTGACGAGTGTCCTTCACCACGCCAGCATCAAACGGGGAATCCAGTTGCTGAGGATTCACAAGTTCCATCCGGACTGTTTGTGTCGAAGAGGTGGACCTACTCCAGGCGGGTTGCTGAATAATCGGGGAAGTGACTCGAGAATAGGAAACAACAATGGGAGCAATGGAAGTGGAGACTACGGATCTTCAGAT
Source organism: Isotomurus palustris (assembly GCA_034696625.1). Lineage (NCBI taxonomy): Eukaryota > Metazoa > Arthropoda > Collembola > Entomobryomorpha > Isotomidae > Isotomurus > Isotomurus palustris. The sequence continues at coordinate 16,760 of JAQGAD010000722.1, forward strand.
GGTTCCTCTGGGGGAAACCTTTGGGGACCTAAGCAAGTTGCTACTTGGACAAATCATCGAGTTATGGAGTGGCTTAAAGCTATTGATTTAGCTGAATATGCTCCCAATCTACGAGGTTCAGGTGAGTTTTTAATTAAACACCTTTGATCGAGATGGATTAATAATTAATTACGTGTGTGTGGCTCAGGTGTTCACGGAGCTTTGATGATATTCGAAGCCCGATTTAACTCCGAGCTTATGGCTACGCTTCTCTCAATTCCTGCGAATAAAACTCTTCTACGAAGACATCTTTGTCTGCAGATCAATGAGCTTGTGGGAAAGCACATTGTTCAGGAGAAACGAACTGCCGAACTTGCACAAGACTTTGTTCCTATAAATCCAACCACAAAAGTGAAGGTACGTACAAAAAAGATCCGTTAAAATCTGTAAAAAGCCGTTTGGAAGGCCAAATATCTTTTGAACTATTTCTTGGAAAATGTCATTTTCCATCAAGAATGGTGGATTTATGTTCTCTCTTCCGATAATAAAATAGGTAACGAAGAAGACCCAGTTTCCTCCATTGAGGAAGAAAAGGTTTAGCACAGACTTTGCCGCAGAGGAACTCCTGTGTCCGTTGGACTTGTCAGTTTACCCTTTTCATTCAGATTCACTTGGGCAGGTAAGCTACTTACTGTAATGCAGTGGGAATGCCGAAGGAAGAAAGTCTTTTAACGCAAATCGTGAGAAATCAAAAGAATTTTCGTTTCTTCCCACAGCTTTCATCTTTGGACAACTCCTTGGATGGAAATACCACTGGAGACAAAGTGAGCAACATCATCTGAGGATCTACGCAAATATAAATCATGCAAACAGCCTGTGTGTTTCACTCAGCGTCAGGCAGCCTTTCTTCATCCTATAGGCAACTTCAACCATAAATATATATCAGGGAAGCAGCTAGAATTCTAGAATAATATGATCTATCTTCAAGTCTAGAAGTCTGCAATTTATATATATGTTTACACTTCACTTCGTATATCTTTTATATTCCAAAATATTACTAAAAAATTGATACAAATGCCTCTACGCAGTCTTTGTCGTTGAGAAAAGTGCAAACGATGCCAAAAATACAATAGAGACCTTAAAAGAAAAAAACATTTTATAGTGTTCAACCATTTTACATGAGATTACTGTTGACATTTTGACTTATAGTGTGAGCAACTAGCAACTTGTTGAATATTTCTGATCGCTTTAAAAAGTCTTTTGATTTTACACGTGAAACATCTTATTCAAGAGTCAAAATACCGAAAACTAGAGCAGCTAATTCTACAAGGACGACTTGTAGGCTAAATGATTGCAAGTCTCTTCTTTCTTACGAAATGTTAGGCGAAAGTGGTTCTACAAATGTTCTTTTTACGTGTATGGAACCCTACGCAACATACTCTTCCTTCTTCGTGCCTTCTCCTTGAACTTTCACATTAGCTGTATGAATGATACTTGGAACTTCCATTTATAATTCACATGCAATCTACGACCTTACTACACTACAACTGCCTTCGTTCCTATTTACTTCAACTAGCCAGTTGTCAGTGTGAGAAAACTGCGAAACTTTTACAGACAAAACTATAAATACTTTATATAAATGCATGCCATGTGATGTAAGAAAATTATAGACAAGCTGTTGAAGTTTCGAAGGATCGCGTGCAAACACTTTATTAGTGAAATGTCAGTAGATTAGTTAGTACGAACAGAAACTGTCAAATTATGTTATCAACTGTCACTACAAATATTAGTAATAATTAGTATTATGATTCTTCTAACAACTAAAAATTATTATAGAAGTTCAACTGACATGCTGCACACACATATTTATTACATCATCATTATAAAGACATGCATATATATGTTTGCATTAAACAGTTGGAAGTTGGATTATTAATAGTCGGTTATGAGGAGTCAGGAGTTGTTATCTCTAATTAATTGTAATTGTAAGTTTACTTTTTATTCCCGTATTCCTCGAGAATCCAACAATACTTCCAAGTATTCTGGTAAGCGTCTATTTCTAAGCGTATGGGTTTTGTTACTCTCAAGTCCTCTATTGTTACTCTTGATTTGTCATCGAACATGTGTAGATGTGTGTAGTAAGTAAATAGTAAATATTACGTCTCTATTTCTCTACAAGAAGGTAGACTTTGGGTTGAGTGTTGAATGTTAATAGGCTATTCATGAAATTCAAGATTCTGCTTACATAGACCTTTTTTCGTGCTTATGTATACGTATAACATATTGTATAAGATTGCGCCCAGATGACAGACGAGAAACCATTTCATAAAGTGATTCAGAAAAATTGAGATATTCATACACTGTGCCAATATGTGCAAATTAGATTCATGGAGCAATAAACTTCAAAACTGTGGCTTAATAAAATACAAAGTTTATATGAATGTTATTAATTGTACCACAACGGTATTTGAAAATGTATTCTGTAGTCATTAAAAATTAAAAAATTAAAGAAAGATCGTTTGGCATGGTACAAGAAAATCATCAAAGTTATGTGTAAAACAGTTTCTTTAACATTATTTGCGTTTTGATTGAGTAACATGCGAGATTGGAGACTGGAGACATTATTATGGCTTATGTGAATTGTGTGTATTGAGTGCGTGCGTTTATGTAAGTGTGTATTAAACTGCATGAGAGTAAATCATCAGTATGGTTGTGTGTATATGTGGTTAATTAAAAATTAATTAATTCTGCGTAATTAAACCGTAATGATGTGGTCCAGCAAGGCAGCCCCGACCCACAGGTAGTAGACATCCTTCGCAATGTTAAATGTACTTTCTAAGGCCCATCTTATCCGGAGCTCCTTTCTCTTCGCTTTATTCGTACAGTAAATGAGGAGCAAAATGTAGAGAAAGTTCCCAACAAGAAAGTTTGTTCCAAATCCCACCAACCATACCAAACTTGTGAGGAGGTTGTTCTGAAATAGACGAACAGACTGATCAATCAAAATCATAACTCACCCATCATCCTCGTCTTAAAAGACTTGAGAGAAACTGAGACTGAGTCAACAGGAAATTAAGTGTGTGTACCTCGAATAATCCACTGTAGAAAACACAAGCTAGAATCGCTTCTATTAGATTAGTGAAAACACCGTGTAAGCCCCAAAGCATGTCTGTGTAATCCAAATCATGACATAATAAGAAAATGATGATCAATGGCTTTCCTCCATTAAAGTATTATTAACCTTTCCAAGAGAGACTTACTTTGCGAATAAGTATCACCGTTCAAGTAAGGATTGTTGGATACTTCCGACTTGGAAGGACAATCTTCTTCCAAATCATTTCCGTCGTAATCCTCTTCTTCCTGCAAGTCTCCTTCTTGTACTTCTTCATCTTGTCGATCACTAGAGATTTCCCTCATGATTCCAATGTCGACATTATCCCCGTCAGAATCTCCCACAACACCCTCACCTCCTCCGCTTGATTGAGTCTCATCCGATTCACAAGAAGGCAAAAGGGTCTCCTTACAGCTATCTGATCTACCTCCACTAATCTTAACACCCCTGCTCCCTGGACAATTGAAGCATTTCCTACGTGACCTCAGAGGCCTACCACTCCTGCTACTACTACTGTTGTTGTTGTTACCACTACTACAAGCCACAGGTTCAACACCGTCTTGACCACCCCCACTCCCACTTACGCCTTTAGTCCCTTTCTCTTCCTCAACAAACACTTCGTCATCCCCAAAAGCTCTTCCCGAAGAAGAAGAAGAAGCACAAGGAACCTGCCTGTCTTCTCCTCCATCTCCTCCTTTCGACTCTTCACAATCCACATTACTATGAAAAGGCTCATCTTCTTCTTCTTCATTCTCAGCCTCAGGTGCGTGAGGATTGTCTACGTTAAGGTGCTCGCAATCTGAGTCCTGATCTGCATACCGAGCCCCTGAAGGGTTCTGTTCGTCCCTGTAGCTCACCAACCAGTACCAGTACAGGAAGAATGAACACCCACTCAGAAACTGAAATACAAACACTGAGTCTAATATCTTCTCTTTACACATCCTAACTTTCTCCATCTCAAAAGAAACTCAAAACCTAATGACCTGTGAGTCACTCAAAGGCTTTGGAAGTGTTCCGGATGAAAGTTCCAAAACTACAACATGAATACTAAACACATTGAAAGTAGAAATATCATTTCGCTTACAAATGAGAGGTAACAGAGGACGGCAGCAGCAAGATGAGGATCACAACCCCCACAAGGACTCCACAGCATAATAATATCCGGATATCCTTGAAACCTTGACTCTCTCTCTTCTCTCTCTATTGTTCTTCCCAAGACGCTGCTCCTTCTTCTTCTTCTTCAACAGCTTTTGTTGAGGAAGTCTTGTTATTATACGACATTAACATCATCGCCTCTATATCCTCCATAATATCCTCCGTCTTCATCCCAATAATCCACAAGTAATTTCCATAATCTTCTTCCTTCCCTTTGAACTTCAACAAAACGGAGAGCTTCCACGGGAAATTAATTCAAAGCCCTTCTTCCCTTTCCCCTACTTTATATTATGTGTGTGTACACACTCCACCGACTTTCTCTTCTTTGTAGAATTACTTACTCACTCACCTATAACCTGCCTGTCATATTAATGATTTTAAAAACTCTCGCAAACTAAAAATGTGTCCTCTTTGAAGACTTTCACAACTTTTTTATCCTCAACTTTTTCAATAAACTAATAAACTGTCAATGTATGTGTGTGTGTGTGTGTGTGTATGACCGAAGGGAGTAGAGGAGCTACTGACTGGGAACCTCCGAAAAGCTGAGCAAGACTTCCTATTCCTATACTATCTCATTCGATTAAAGTCTCAGAGCAGCAGCATCTCTCTCTCCTTTCTCCCTCTCTCTCTCTCTGCCTGTAGGTATTCACTTAGTCAGAAATATTACACACACGTAACACTGAAAAGAAGTAGAGAAGAAGGCAGAGAGGCAGGTGGGGAAAGTAAAAGTGGAGTGAAAGGCTAGAGAAAGTCTTCCAACATTGTGACTAGGCAGGTAAATCGTAGAATGGCATTTTAGAGGACACTGGAGGTATATCCTCAATCGTAGTTGGAAGTAGGAATGTGTGTAGTCCCTCACTTCCTACACTAAAAGACTCGAGGAAGAGTCAGCAGTAGTGAAATCATCTCTCTCTCTCTCTCTCTTTCGTTCTTCCTTCAGTAAATACTTGTACGTTATTATTATGATACTTAGGCTACATTTACTTTTCCCATCGCATTACATATCTTTCCCTCTCCTGCCTCTACGAATACCATTGATTTATTGATCCATAAGATATGTACACATGCACGTTTATACTCTGCGCCTGACTTATTAACCCTCACTCAGAAGAGGACACAGAGAAAGCGAGAGAGGACTGTAAGAGTCCTTCTCTCCCTCCAGCAGTATGGAGAGGTTGCAGTTGTAGTCAACACGGCATATATTATTATAAGGCAACCCGAATTATATGATGATGATGATGATCAAGGGGAAAGCAGTTGAGTGAGTTGCATCGTTGAACGGTATCTTCTTGTCTTCTTCGGACTCATCACACAAAACTACTCTGCTTCAAAAGTTCCAACCACTAGAAAACCCGGTGTAGGTTTTCTACTTGGTATTAAACCGAAAAGTAGGATTGTAACTTTCACCGTGTAAAGTCGTTTACTCGGGAGAAAGTCTTGTATGTGTTTTTCTACCTTATGGGAGTTTAACATGCAAACTCTGGTTCACCTGAGTGGTGAGATAGCTACGGATGATGGGATTATTTTATTTTACTTTCTGTGTTCCACTGGGCATGTATACTTATGTTAGTTTTGGTGTTGTGGGTTGGTTTTTGGGACAGACTAACTAATCTCCCAGTGTGGTGAGTAGAGAGAGGAGAAATTCTTTCATTGCTTCCGGAAACCAGACTTTCTACCCGAAACTTTCTCTCTACTTTCTTTGTTTCTCTTCGTGTGTTATTTAAACAACCTACGCATTCTAAACGAAGTCGAAGTAGATATCTCTCTTCTCCGTGTCCTTGTTTGTTCGTCGAACATACATCAACAACTTTACTAGATTGGAGATTGGCAGGAAATCAATAGTCATTTCTATTTATTCTCCAAACTTTCTTCGATGCTAGTGATCGCAGTTTAGGTTTCCACAGGCGTGTTTCTTTTTGGACTCTTCTCAAGGAGATTACAAAGTAGAGAGGATGAGCCTACAAGGATAGATAGAATCAACATGGGACTTAATCAACTAAATAAACTGAAGCGTATCTTGAGTTGTTTATTCATTGGAGATTACATCTTTTTACATGTAAATGGGTGTGTTCAGTTCAGCCTAAAATTGCGGCATATCCGTTGGCATCCACTTCGTCGACGTACCTGGAACTGGTGTGTTTGGGGGGGATTGGAGGGCCGTACTGATGTTGGAATCGATTATGATGAGGTTTAACAGGAAACTGAGGACGGAAGCCGTAGCCAAAATGCTTCTGTGTGTTGGACAAACGGTGTGCAGGTTTGGGAACCCCGTGGTGGTGTAAATTACGAACGTCTCGAAGGAACCACCCCCCGTGTTTCTTCAGATCTTCGTCCCCCTGGTGTTCTCCTGATGACGAGATTATCACCGTCATCCCAACTATGAGTAACGCTTGCATAACCAATTTTCCTCCCATTTTCCTCCGCTGGAAAAGTAAAACACAGGGGAATTGAGCTGTGTGTCACGTAAAGACAAACAGAAAAACAGGATTATTAAATCTCCCATTACCTTAAGGTGTGTTTCAGATTTACATAAGCTTCAACTTTGGCTGAATCAAAAACTCTGTATGCAAAGTATCAAAGTACTCCCACAGTTTCCTCACAAGACCCGGAGGCAGTCACGTTGTCAGGTTTATAATAAGGTGAATGCTGGAGACCTGCAGAAGCTTTAGGTAAATGTCACAGAACTGACTTTTTGTCATTTGGACCATTAACATTTCCATGAAATACTCCGCAGAATTATCGATGGTATCAAACCGCAGCTTGGTTTTATTTCCAGTTATTCCAGTTACAACTTCCGCAAAACATAACGTTTCACATATTGGGTAGAATTTGCAGAATGTTTTATGAAGCTTTCATTCCCTAACTCCCTTCTTTTATACACACCAGTAGAGTACAACTTCGATACACTCTTATTTTATTGCGTCATTTTACGAACCGTAACAAATTGCGGTTTGCATGATACATGTCGCACGGTACTGGTGTTTTTCTTAGCTTAATTTGCTCCATTTACCGAGATAACTGCCACTCATGTAAACTCATTAGTAAACACGATAAGAACAGAAGAAGAAGTGTGTCATAATAATCATCAATCTATAAATATACTTGACCTGTACATATGTTTCCTCTAAAATCCGTTGCCAATCTTTTGGACAAACAAAAGGAAACTCAATGAGAAGGAATTACTTTTGACACAAAGCCCGCACGGGGTGAAATCTCCGGTTTAAAAAGTGTTTGCTCAATCTACCAAAGTCTGAGTAGAGATTTTTGCATGCAAATACATACATATATATAGACGCGTGTGCTTAAGTGCTAATGCCCGCATGAAAAATGTCTCATCTACAAAAAACACACGTAATATTTCTAGCCAAACTGCTCCTACTCTCAATCTTCTATAAGCAAGGAAGTAAATCCCTCTCTCTCTCTCGTTGCGGTACATTTGTGTTCCACAGCATTTTCTTTTCACACACGGGGAACGATCTTTGATTACATCGGAACTTTGCCAAAAAGTCTGCATGTGCTAAAAATTTCGTTTTTCTTGTTGCTTCAATTCCAAACTCATGCCAAACTCAGACTTTCATTTGCAATGGGATGAATACCTTCTCACTTGTTTCGTTTCTCTCTTAAATTGTGTCTTTGCAACTTCGCAAGAATCCAGCCTACTTGTTGGCGTAGTCTTTCACTAAAGAAGTAGAATTACATTTTGTACTTTACTGGGTCAAAATACAGAAGACCTTTTTGTACTGTTCTATAGCATTAGAATATAAATAAACATAGTCATTTCAAAACTTCTCTCTGCTAGTCTTCTTTGTTCTCCAGTCTCATATAAAGTCATTTGAATTCAGTAAATTCCGTCATTTGCGAAATCATCATTCTTCCTTAATCACTTGTTCTTCAAGTGGTCTCCTCCTTCAAGTGAAATATTTCAAGTGTCACGTCTTCCTACACAAACACAATGGGAGAAAGCCCGTTATCAGAGCAATTAACACAACTCAGTCTTTGTGACAAAATCCTTACAAACCTCTATAGTAAATCTTCAAGTAATAAAAAGACTGGAAACGCTGTAAATAACGGGATCAAAGAGGTTCTTCTGAAGAAATGTCAAGTCTACTTGTCCTTGAGACTCTATGGGAAGTCATTGTCGGTCGTAGATCTTTACTTACAAGACGACAGGGGCGATTATAAAGCTCAATGTTGCAAAATCAAAGCTCTCCTTGGACTGGGAAAGTATCAAGAGTGTATCAATTTCATTGTGAAATGCATTAAGCTCACAGAGTCTTGTGATAACGATATGATCTCACCATCTCTTGTTACTGCCTCCTCCGGGACAATGACTAGGACTACGTTGGATGCTCAAATGAAAAGTAGACACTTGCGAACTCTCAAAAACCAGTTGAAGGATGCCAAGCATCTTCTGGAACAACAGCAACACGGATTCTATGAGATGAGTCTGTTTGTTCCCAATCGAAAAGTGAGATATGACACCGTAGCAGAGTACACAGGTCCTGTGGAAGTCAATTTTATTGCTGGAAAAGGTCGTGGGATGTTTGCAACGGAAGATATTCCGGCTGGAACTCTCCTCGTTGCTTCTCGAGCATTTGAAATTATCTTTGACGAGTGTAACGACACAGGAACACTTGAAATCGCAATAGCTCAGAAATTAGCGTTAGATCCTGATCTTGCTCCAACTTTGTATGAACTCTTCGCTGGAAACGAACTAGGTCATTTACGAAAAAGCCATGCGATTGTTCCAACCGTAGATATGGAAAGAATCACAGGAATCTGTACAATGAATGCGTTTGGGAACTCAAGAAACACAACAGGTTATGGACACGATTCGAGAGGCTTGTGGATATTCCCATCATTCTTCAACCACGACTGCATCGACTTCAACTGTACCTGGAAATGTCTAGGAGACTTTATATTCGTCCGATCAATTAAGAATCTGAGGAAAGGCCAAGAGCTTCTCATTTCTTACACAGACTCTGCAGAACCGTACGAAGAACGTGTCAAGTTCTTCGAAGCTCATGACTTCTTGTGTGTATGTAAACTATGTGAGATGCAAAGGAATGAAGACCCGGGGGTAAGACGAGATCGCTTGGAAATCCTGGAAAACGCTGAGAAATATTCTGACCTCGTGGAAACCATGAAAGACATTAATGATCTCAAGTCAAAGTGGATCCCTCAGTATGAAAAGTACTTGAAAGACCTCGAAGGCCTCAGTAGAAAGTGCCTCAACTCTGAATGGGACTTTAGCATCCACACGATCCTTCACACTCTTTGCAAAATGTACTTGAAAGTAGGTGACGCTCCAGCATACAAAGCGACAGCAGAGCGTTACTACAGCGTTGTGAATAACGTCGAGGCATCAGATGGTCAGCGTGTTTGCCTCGAAGTCGGCGCAGCAGCACAAGTCGCAAGTGTCTTCATTAAAGCTGGAGAAATTCCTAAGGCTGCTCAATGGATAGCCACGCTGAAAAAAGACCTTAGCAGTGTCTACGGACCTTCAGATGTGTTTCGATCTCTCTACCCCATCCTTCACAAAGAAGCTCTCAAACACAACATCCCATGCTAATCATAATTATTACAGATTACAGTTGTATGCAAAAAAATAAATCATAAACATGACATTGTTACTTGGTTATTGCTGGTGCGACATGTAACATACCTGCAGCACTAAAAATAAGCAGATCTATATTATAACAGATAGCAGGTAATTGAGATAAAATGCCTTCAAAGTATTCATATTTTACACAAGTCATCAAAATAAAATGCAAATTGTACAAGCATACTTTACTTCAATATCAAAACAACTACAACTACAGCTCAAATGACTAAAAGCAGGAAAAATGTGTGCTGTGACAAGGAGACACGTGAGCGTGAAAGAATGCATTTAGCAGTTGCCGTGTTGTACTGACTGCTACACACTTCCCAGCTAGGCTATTAAATCCACACGCGCTTCTCGACTTTGCAATGAACCAGACTGGAGTCACTTTTCATTGTGGTTGTTGTTTTCCCAGATCCAACCTTCACCAACTTCGCTTCTCTCGCATTCCGTCATCAGCTGCGAACTCCACTTGTCCACTTCCTCCTGTTCTGCAGATTTCGAACAGGTCGAACACGCCACGTGGAGGAAGTCTCTGCCCATGGACTCTGCCCCTGAAGACACCATTCTTAACAATTAAGTGATCGGTACAAGATAACATTAATTATTCAAACGATCAACAAGTGAAAAGCAGTTTGACATTTATTGTAATTGGCGTGTTGTTGTTTTGTAGGTGCAAACGGTGGATAGAATATTTTCATGGGAATTATTGAACTGTTTTGAAATTTGAATAATTGAGGATGTCTGGAGGAGGAAGGAATGACAGGATGGATTGGGAGTATCAGAGGAACAGGGTCGACACAACAAGGGCGACGGGAGGCGGTTTTTACAGAAGTTTTGATAAGGACTGGAGAAGTGATAGTAGTGGTAGTGGTCGACAGGGTCAGATGCAAAGTTACTATTCAAATAATTTTCGACATCACCAGCAGCAGCACCATAATCGTTTGAAGAATCTTCATCATTGGAGACGTCCGTCAGGGACGCAGCACAAATCCAGATTTGATCGAAAGAGAAAAGCAACGAGTGACATCGACATGGACGAAGATTGGGAAGAACCGGTGATGTCGCTAATTAATCTCCCAGATGAGGTGAAAATTACTGCTATTGAAAAGTTGAAGGCTTCAACTTGTTAAGAATTCATGAATGAATGAATAATGAATTTTATTTTGGTTTTGTAGGTTGGAGAACACATTTGTTTGATGCTTGATGCTCCGTCTTTACTCACCTTACGCCGTGTTTCGACAACTACGAAACGTTGGGTCGAATCTAGGCAAGTTATCAGTAAACTGAAAGTGGAAGTTAACAACAGTAAGCATCTCCAACTAATCGTCAAGTCGAACGTTCCGTGGAGCAACTTTGCTGTGAAATGTATGAGCCTTGGGAGTCAAGTGCACTTGCAGGACTTTCAAAGGAAGTTCAGTGATAACATAAAAACCCTACAAATATTCACACCGAAAGGTTGGCCAAGAAAGGAGGAGTTGCTTGCTACGTGCAGCAGAATACAAATCTTAGAGCTGAGTGACTTCACTATGGATTTGAACAACGATAATCCCGTGGAAATGGAGCAGTTTCGATTGATCTGTAGGAATGCTGTGAATATGAAGCGGTTCAAGTTGGATTCTATCGTGACGACTCAAGTGGAATTATCGATTGCTGCCTTTTTCACTTGGCTCTCTTACATGGGAAAGCTAAATTACTTGCGGATACCGAAGTTTGTCTGGAATAGCAACCAGATGATGTCTGAGGAAAAGACAATGGAGTCTCGGACTCGAAATCAAGACTGTTTCATATCGAAGCTCACGGATTATCTCAATCAACGCAAAAGGGTTAATCCCCTCGCTAGGAACTTACGGATTCTCGATATTGAAGAATTTGTAGACTTCGAGGGGCAGCAGTTTCAAAAACTTGCCTGGATTTGTGACAATTTCAACATTAAAATAATTAACGCAGCATCTTACTTGCTGAAGAAAGCACGGGAATTGAATGCGACACATGTTTGGTCTGTGGTTAAGTCTCTGTCTGGTTATCATCCCCTTCTTCCTTATGAAAGCATGACTAACCTAACGAAGATTAGCATGAGTTGTTTCATCCCGCAAGAACATCTAGACCTAATGATGCCTAATGGATTCCAAATCGTGTTGCCTAGACTGAAAACTTTGATTATAAATATTTACGGCCAGGAATCGATTTTTATGCAGCGTATGTTAGATGTTTTCCTTCACCAAACTTCGAGACCAAGTGTTGAAACTCTCGTAGTGAAATGTCATGAAACTGAATCAGAAAATTGTATAAGTTCTGTAGACTTAGCCAGCAACTTTAGAGGGGTGAAAAAGTTCGAGTTGCACAATTATAAAGGCAACTTTGAAGATTATAGAATACTTTTTTCCACAATGACTTCGTTGGAGGAGATCACCATAAAAGACTGCAAACAGCTGTCGGATCAAGCGTTTGTCATTCCATCGTTCAATAATTATGAACCCAGCTCATTTATCGACCTTAAAAGTAAGTAATATCTCCAATTATGCTTCATACGCATTGATACTTAAAGGTTTGTTAAATTATAAACCTATAAACTAAATTGTAAATTCCCTTAGATCTACGAAAGTTGACTATTCGAACCTATGAGAGGGGAATCACAGATTTGAGTCTGAAAGTCACATTCTCACGTCTTCCATTACGATCGTTTAACTTTTCATGCGTCGGACGCCCTACCGTAAGCACTGATTCAAAACGACCCAGTTTCTTTTCTTTTGCTTTGAATCCTGCATTTATTTTGTGTTTTTAACATGCAGATAACCGCAGAAGGATATAGAAGTTTAGCATCGTCCCCCATGCTCGAAACAATTCAATACTTGGATGTAGTTAAACCTCAAGACTTAACAGATCGAGAACATAAGGAAATCCTTCGTGGATTCTCAAATCTGATCAAGCGCAGGTATTAGTCATCGGTATACTCACCGTAACTATGCAATTTATACTCAATCATTGCGAAATATATCGTCTTCCAAGAATATTTATCAGTATTTTCGCAGCCGCCCGATTTGTTTCGTACTATGCAGTAGCCGTAGATTGTTATAATGAATTTCGTTACAATTTTCTAAAAGAATCTCTGCAACTACTGCAGAAGTGCGAACGCAAGACCGTAGTCCATCCTATTTATGCCACTGATACTATAAAGTGCATTTTAATGATTCTGTGTAACGGGATAGTTGATGGCAACTATACATTTTAAGTAGTACGTCCAATGTGTTTTCAGTGAAGTTATCGCAGTGTGTTGTAAACGTTAATACAGTTTAATTGCTGTGTAAATAAGTACTAGTTAGTTTTTTGATGAGTATTTATTAGTTTATGTTTGTTACGAATT
>JAQGAD010000723.1:0-29921 GCA_034696625.1 Isotomurus palustris
GGAAAATCAGAACGAGCAACGCCTGCGCATGCACGGAGAAAGTTGCAGAGGGAAAGCATAAATTGAAATGAGTATATGAAAAAGGAAGTCGCGGGCAGGGGAAAGGAATGGGCAAAGCTTCCCTAAACCCGGCTTTACTCCGTATTTACTGAGCTTGTGTGTGTCTGAGGACTTTGTGGCTCAGTTGGTTTACATCAAACGTCCATTTGCCTAATGTCAATTCAAATCAATCAGTTTCCTTTCTGCCTTTTTTTTCTCTACAGGATTTCGAAATAGGATGTAAACTCAAATAAAATAAAAGTCAAAAGAAACTCGCTTGCTGATTTGGAGACAAAGCTGCCCTCGAGGAGGAAGACTTGGAGGAGAATACAGAGGGTCTCTTTCTCTCTGGATTTCAGAAATTGAATAAGCACATCGTCAATCCTTGTCTTGGACTTGGAAGAATTGAATAACATGACTGACTACGATTTCTACACATATAAAACACATTCACATCTGAGACAGTAGCTGAAGAGGAATGGAGGATTGCTGGTGTTCGTTGGTTGGTACACTTTCTCCAAGGGACTCTCTCTCTCTCTCTCATCTCCTCAGCTGGGTGGGCATCCGCTTCCAACTAAAATGAATTTAGGCTACTACCACAAGACCAGTATACCAGTAGTTATTATTGCCACTGCTGACTGGTACTTTCTCCACCACCACAAGCGACAAAGAACCGTCCTAGTTCTTTTTGTCTCGAAATCCAGTCTCATATTATACGCAGACACACACGAGAAGTTGAAATGGGAATGCTTCGAGGGAAGTGAAAGTAACAAAATGAAATAAAGGAAACGGAAGTATTTCAATGTATTTCTTTGGGTTGTGACTTGTCAAGAGCTTTGCCACACTCTTCTCTGTCGAAAAGAGACAGAAAATATACACACACATAAACACAGTCTTTCAACATCCATCCTGAAGTACCTATAGTTGGACTGTAATGGCACGGCATTCAATTGTGTTCCCATTTATTTCTCTAAAATTCAAAGGAAAAAGTGGCTAAGGTCGAATCTCTCCCTCATAGACAGAAGAGGAATGAGGGAAAAGTACCCGTATGCGTGTATTCCTGTACGTACATCTCAAGGAGACTCTCACATCCACCCAAGTAAAAGGTTTGTCTTGTAAGACATTCAAGTAGGCATGAATGGAGCCTACGTGTGTGTGCCCTTCTTATTCCTTCTATGTTTTTCTCTTGTATCTAGCAACTTATTGATAGTGAAACTGTATTTGTGATACTATTGTGGCCTATCGTACAAAAAAGCATACCAGTTGGTGAAGTCCTGAGAAAGGACACAAGAAAGAATGGAGAAAGGATTTCGTAATTTTATTTCACAAGAATTGAACAGATCCGATTTCCTGTGTTGAAACGAGGCAACTGCTCACACAACAATCGTTGTATTGTAGATCTAGAGTCTAAAAGTCTAGTCAGAGCACAGTAAACAGTGCAACTTGCATTCAGACAAGTAATTCGATATACCCTTTTAAGTACAATACATAGTTGTTGATGTGTATAGATGGGCATCGATGCATTCTTGTACTTCTGAAGAAATCGTTAGGAAGAACAAAAGACACGACAGAGATAATTCGAATGAGGACAAGGTAAACCCAAGAATGCCTTTGCCTTTGGGCCCTTGAAAGTTGAAACTGCAAACGAGGGGGAATTTTTTTCTATCCTTGAGAGATGTGATGCTTTCTTTTAATCCAGGGTGATTTGGTTTATATTATTATACACTTCTCCGCGTATAAAGAATGAAGAGAGGGTAGAGGAAGAGTAGGGGACAGTTGGAGAAGTTGAAGCAGGAGAAATGGTCGATGGTAACTCTTTGAGAAAGGATGCACCTGACGTAATGGCACTCATCTGCATTTCACAAGATAGAAAAAAACGGCGTAAGGTAGTCAAGTCAGGTTTTGAAGAAAGCTTAACGCTACATTAAAACTTTCCCTTGGCAAGGGAAACAAGGAGAAAGTCGGGAAGCTGGGAAGACACGCAGCAGACAATGTTGGGCGTTGGATGTATATATATTTCTTAGAGAAAAATCCAAGCTGAAAAGTTTTATGGGATGAGGACGCAATAATTCTAGAGTGTTTATTAACATCTTGAATTAATTAGTTCATTTGAATGGTACGAGGAAGTCGAGAAGAAGAAGAAGGAGGCATCTGTTTTTCTCAAGAAATTTTGTCTCTTTCCTTCTGTTTCGTTTAGAACATGAGAATAAGAACCTAACCAAATATTGAATATTCATTTATGAAAATTTCGCTTTCTCTTCTAAGCTTATCTCTTGAGGCCAACACAACCCTTCATCACCAACGGAGAGAGAGAGTGTGTGTGTATAATAAATACTACGCATAGAGAGACAGGAACAGACAGACAGGATATTATCATCAGACCGGTTGCTTTTCCTTGCGTTCTTTTGAAGAACTCTGTCCTCCTTCAGGAGTTGGGTGAAAGTATATTAAAGAGATTCACCGACGAACTTTGGTGTTTGGCAGCGAGAGAGATCTCCGTGTTTCATGACTTCTTCAAGTTCATAAGGATATTTCGTTGTCATTTTGGCCTCGCTTATGGTTTGACAGTGTCAAAATGATCTCTCCCTAAGACTTTGTTTCACAAGCCCTATTGTCAATGTTGTTTCAGAGGCTTTGTGCAAACTAAAACTTGTTAATGTAACCCTGTGATTACCATAATTACATTTCATTTGAAACAAGAGGTGAATGGTTGAGTGACATGAGATATCAAAAGGTAAATAGACTGTTGAGGTTCTGATACATTTCTTAAGTAGGTTTCTATCGTCATCAAGAAGAGAAAGCTGGTATGTTTTTGTTACTTTCTGTGGTTTATGAATAAACGGGTTTGTAAGTCTTACACTGACACACCGCATATATTTAGACAACTGTGTCCACAAAGCTTTATTTCCTTGTGTAGCGGTTTGAACACGAAGATGACCTAATTCAGTTTACATCTGAGTTTTGAGGTAAGACAATTTTTATTATGTAATTGTGAGTATAATACACAGTTCACCATCTATATCGAAGTTGTACAGTATAATTTTAGTAATTTCACTTGTTCGACTTTACTAGCTAACAAAAAAGTATATTTAGAAAAAATTGATGAAGTAAAAAAATCTTCTCCTACAGATTTAAATTTGGTAAGATTGTGATTCTCGTCTGTAGCCCAAAATCTTAATTGGTTTTTAGAGGAGCGTATGGAGATGAGATTGGGAGAAGAGGAAGGAGACACACATCGTCAAGGGAGTACCTTAGAGTTCAATTATCGTGTTCGGTGATCTACATACGAATAAATCCTTTCAATTCCCCTTTAACTTGTGCCATCCATCCCTGAAACAAAATAAGTGAGTGGCTGAGTGTATGGTAATCCTTCGAGGCTTTTCTCCCATCTCTCTTTTGGTCTTTTATACGGGGAAAGAGCCTCTCGCGGATGATGTCTAAGGGTGAAGCTTAAACTCTCCTTCCTGACTCCCAGCCAAGTCAACTTCAAAGACGCATCTCTTCTCTCCCGTCCTTCCAGTTGTTGAGGCATTTAAGGGAGAGAAAGTTGAAAGATCCCCTTGAAATTTACAGGACAAAGCATCCAGTGAACCGAGCCTAAGCTGTCCTCTTGTGAAACCAAGTGACTCCTTGTTGTCAACTGCAGGAGGTGGTTAGAAATAGACCCGACAAGATTCACAGAAAATGAGACTAAGTCTGCAATTCCGTATGGGGCATCCAGAAATGATCATGTGAATATTAATCCTCTCCTCTCAAGCCTATAAGCAGCAGCAGCAGTCTCATTTAACGTTCAGTTTTGAGCATTACGTGTTGTAAGGCAGTGATTGAGGAAACCTGTGTACATAATTTAATTACAACTTGTTTCTTAGCCTCTGTAGTATAGCAATTTAAAATGATTCTGTGGTTGCTTCAATTTTCAAGGTCCACACGGGATTTTGAATCTTGCAGTTCATGCACCGCCATATTAGAGTTCTTCTTCTTACACAATCTCCATATTATAATATCGCTTATCCTCCTCAGAGTATATCCAAGAGTTGGATTCGGTTTTAATAATTTGTTCAGTGAGTCCAACAAAAGTTGGAAACTCGTCAAAAATTCCATCACGAATCATAATATGATGACTTGACTCCATTCTGTAATAGAGTGGAGAAGAGCACCGAGGGATTTAAGGAGTTGTGAGAATATGTGTGTAGTGATGTAGTGCGATGCTGTGGAGCTTTGTCTTTCTACAGATGACTTTCCATCTTTTTCTTTGCATATGGTTTTAGGCTTTTCTTCTGAGAGTTGCTGCTGCTGCTGCTGCTTCTAACACAGATCAGACGAAACAATGAAAGAGAATAAAAAGTTTGCAAGGAAAGTCACTTTTGCACGCTGGGGTTGCTCTGCATGATGGATTATTATCATTATACTCATCCATGTCATATAATTTGATAAAATACCATTGCAGGAGACACATAAGCACCCCTCCCTCGTGCACACTGTACTAAAGTAGTGACTACTGACTTCACATCAAGGTGACGAATATGACAAGAAAGTGTGAGAGAATAAAATACTGTGGGTTTTAGTGACTGTGACTGCTCACTGTAATAAATAGGCGGTGTGATGTGTGATGTGTTTTGTGTGTGCTTAGTCAGAGACGAAAGAATCTCATTGCATTTTGATGAACTTTCTCTCTCTCTCTCCGTGTCTCCGCCTTTTGGTCCCTACGAATTTCCATTTTGTGTTGGCATCCCTCTCATCGGGTGTTGTTTCTGCAAGGACAATCAAATAGACGTCTGTAGACGTGTGTGTGTGTGTGTATGTGTCTGAATGGAGATGATGATCGTGATAATGTTGTGCTCACTTTGTCACATCAGTGTCACCTTTTGTTTCACGTTTTTAGGGAGAAATCTACAGACAGAAAGGGGCAGGAGAGATTTATATGTGGATAGGTATGGACAGAGGAAATGAGAAGAGTGGATTGAGGATTCGATGATAAAGAGTGTCACTTTCAATTTTGTGGATGAAAGATGACACACAACTGCATATTGATGCGGAGATTTCATTTGTTTCGGGGAAAGTTTTGTGGAGGAGTTGTCTTTAGTCCAGTAGGGCAAAGGAATGGGCAGTCTTTCTTGTCTAGACGAGAACGGAAAAGGGGATCAAAAGGTCTGTTCGTCAAGTAATGTGTGTTCGTGTGTATTTGAGTATTTGGGTATATTATTACCGTGAAAGCTGTTTCATTTCGTTGGAGTATCGATCTTGATGAAACTACTGAAATGTGTGACAAAAAAGATGAGTTGGCAAACTACGAGACGCATAAATGTCGTTCAATTGCTATAAACTTTGTGGTGAAGTTTGAAAATGGCCTAAAAACCCAGTTGCTAGCAGTCTCAGCAAATTATCGGTGTATTTATGAGTTCTCAGTACAAAAGTGCTAGTAAATAAACGTGCTTATGAGACAGTTTTGGAAGGAGAGAAAGCATCAATCGAGTCATTAGATACGCACAGAGAGAAGTCCCTCTTATCAAGAGTTAATTTCAATCAGTCAACTTCAGCAAAAACTTTTCTCTTTTGCGAAAAAAGCGCAAAGTCAAACGGGAAGTAATTTAAATGGCTTCTGTAGGAGGAATCGTGAGTATTCATTGAGAGAGAAGTAAAATAATGAAGGTAACACGTAGTCGTGCGTGAAGAAAGTGTATTGCTTGAGAAGATTGTTGCAAATCGGTGGGCGAGTAAAGAATACTATTCCTCCTGATTCTGTCCCTGCTTTGATCGTGTTGCAATCAAGAATGGAGTTTATTAGGTGATACGAACACGTGGACTGGATTGGATGCGGACTCGATTTTAATGGCAGAAGTCAATGAAAGTTTTGCGTACTTAACCTAACCGACATCTTTGATTCTATAATTCTACTGAAACTTCTTATGTGCCTTATATTTTAGATAGATGAAAGCTCCACGTAATGATTAGTTTTAGCAGTAATATATTGTGTTATTTGTTCTCATCAGATGTTTCCAGAAACGCAGAAAAGATAGTTTAAGACCAACAGTAAGTGCTATTGAAGTTAACTTCCATGTTGCATGACAATAGCTTGTGTATTTTTTAGACAGGCAATTATTGCTCAAATTGTCACACTATACAGTACTATACATCCATTCGTATCAATTGATACCGTCGTTTTGCGTGGAAAAGCTCTTCAACTTAAAATTCAATTATCTATTAAATAAATAAAGCGATGATAATTGAAGTTTCATTTATCTCACGTCCCCATCTAAAACAAAAGGTTAGTAGACGAGATTTAGTTTTAGTTCTGCTATTCTGCTGAAGTGGCTTCTACCAAAGAGACAGACTTCTTAGTCCCCAGGTAGATCTTTTGTAATTACAACCACGTAAAATACCTTGCTTATTTTCAAGGATGCGTGACGGTCTGAGTCTTCTTCGTCAGCCCTATTAACATAAAATCCAGTGTCACCAGAGCTGATTGTAACATCGGAGGTATTCAGTAGAATTCAGTCCCTGCACATTGTGCACATGTAGATCCAGAATTAAAGAGTAGTACTACTCCAACTCGGCAAACAGGTTTTCTGACATGCTAAAGGTCACCATTTCTCATTCTACCTGCATCAGCTACCACTAACCAATATTGAATTGCTGGTAGTATGTCATTTAACGTGCACACGAGGAGAGTTCAAAGTTATTGAGTCTCCTGAGTCTAAACAGACTTATTTAATTAAATCAAAAACCATCTATTTAAATAATCTGTAATTATAACAGTGGGTCATACTCTCACACTTAAGGTGGATCTACGATACACGTAGTTTAAGTGTATTTTTCACCTGCAATTTCTTGAGGAATCTGGGTCATCTTTTGTGAGACTAAAGATGGAGATGCTGATAGCTGGAGCCTCAGCAGCAACAGCAGGTGCAATCTGCAATCCTCTGGAAGTAGTGAAAATCCGGATGCAACTTCAAGGCGAGTTGAAAGCAAGAGGACAGTACCATGTTGCCTACAGGTTGTGCACAAAATGAAGATTGAAAGAGGGAAGTTGACATGCTGGCTAATCCCAAATGAAAAATTGCATTGCAGAAATGTGTTCCATGCATTCTACACCATTGCAACGAAGGATGGATTTTTCGCGTTGCAAAAAGGACTCCTCCCTTTTGTACTTTATCAATTCTCTGCAAATTCCATTAGACTGGGAAGCTTCCAAATAATAAACCAGTGGGGTTGGACGAAGAATGCGGATGGATCTGTTCACACAATGCGAACTTTGTTCTTTGCAACTTGTGGCGGAGCCTTAGGTGGTGTGGCATGTTCGCCGTTTTATTTGGTGAATTTGTCAAGGAGCATTTTTATGCGTGGAATGCATTCTATTAATAATTTATGGGATCGTTGTGAGATGTGCTGGTTCCGTATTCCACACAGGTCAAGACTCACTTACAGTCGAAGGCGAACGAGGTCTCAATTGCAGTGGGCCATCAGCATAAGCATGAAGGAACTTTCCATGCATTTTACTCAATTTACAAAAAGGAAGGTTTTATGGGTCTTTGGAGAGGAACACCTACGATGGTGCCAAGAATCGCAATCGCTTCTGCTACCCAATTAACAAGCTTCGAAGTTATTCATGGTACTATTGATCAATTTAATCGATTCGCTTTTACATTAATTTTATCGCGGCTAGCCAAATAGCCAAATACCAATGTTGAATGTGACGGTGGTTGTCCTTGTGGCTGTGGCATACTTTCTTTTTGGAATGTTCTTTCATGTCGTGTAAAGCTGGTTTTTCGGCTGTTTTGTAGAATTCGCCAAAAACCAGCTCCCTGGAAAGATATGGACACCTTTGTGCCTCGCCAGCTTAGGGACTGGATTTTTCATGACCTTAGGAATGGCTCCGATTGATGTGGTGGCCACGAGGTATTACAACCAAGGGACGGATGCCTCGGGAAAAGGTACAGAGCAGAGGATGTTTTGTGTTTATAACGAATTCTTCATCTGTGCCAGTGCAGAAACGCAATAATACAATTTTCTTTGTGGACATTCTGTGTGTAGGGTTGTTGTACAAATCTGCAATGGACTGTGCAGTGAAAACTTATCAGAAGGAAGGTATCATGGGATTCTTCAAAGGATGGACAGCTTGCTATTTCCGATTGGGACCGTACGTGATGTGTGTAATGGTTATATGGGATCGGCTTAAAAATCAGCATAAATTGTATCTTGAAAGAAGTAACATCAGTTGAGAAGTGTCTGCTTAACGTTAATAATGAAAATTAGCTGATTAATGTAATTACACTTTACCCAGATATATTAGGCATAGTAAAAGCTATAGTGTGGGTAAAGTGATAAAACATGTGCTGGTAATACGATAAAACACAATTCATCTCTTGATAGTAATTCACCTTTAAGTAATTCGCGAATGGTTCGCATGCGAAGCACATAATTGCTTTAAGTGTGTACACGCAATAACGAGGAATTAAACATTACGACATTTAACGGAGTATTGCTCATTACTACATTGTACTTGTTCGTTTAGGCGTATTTGTAAAGTAAAGTCAAGAGCAGATGGGAAATATCCAAGATGACGATTGATAAGTGTCACTTTAATGGTGCAGCATGAGTGGAATTTGTGATGTCGGAGTTCCGAGTTGGTGCCCAAGATCTCTTTAAAAAGGTCTCTGGTTTGGCTTGACTCAGGAAGAGTCGAGAGGAGACAGGCGAATGAAAGAAGAGAACTCGTGTTTGTTTAAAAAATTCATTTCTCATGAGTTCAGCCTTTCTTTATGCAAGTTTAGGCACAAAATACGCGAGACTCTCATCTGATTGAAGGATGCAAAGATGATTTATTATTAAATTGGTTTAGGAATAGACGCGAGCTATTCAACAATTCAACACCCACGCACATGTAAAACTTGAAGTGTGAACGATGCATGAGAAGGTATGAAAGGCTGGGTAAAACGCATGGAGAGACAGACGCTTAGCTGTAAGGAAAAAGCAACGGGTTGCTGTGCTCATTGTTTCCACTTCCCACTTTTACATGCAGATTCCAAGAGATTTCATGTGGAAGACCCTGGAGAGGTTTGGAAATCGTCTCAAAAGGTGTCAGAGGAAGAAGTGCTCTTTCTTCGTTGTGCAATAGGAAGAAATTCCTTGGGCAACGAAACCACGGATGGTTATAATGTCCCCACTAGGAAACCAAGAAGAGATGTATGTAATTCTTAGGAAGCGGAGATGAGATTAAATGTTTGGATAAAGGACATTTTGGCATAAGTCCAGTAATCCATATTCGCTCCATGCACCAACGCATTATTTTATCATCATCTTGCACTATAACTACACAAATATTACTTCCTGGCTACAAGACACACTTAAGTTTTGCTTTATGGGAGTTTCAAAGTTAAGAGAAGAGGAAACCACCGAAGCGAATTGGAAAATTCCGTGTCAGGAGAATTATGACGGTTGCGAATAAATTATCAAGTCGACCCAAGTGAAAAAGATGTTTTTAAGGATTTACAGCATTTCCTCTCGTTAGAGATTGTGAAAAAGTGGGAGCGAAGGAGATGTTCTGTCCACCAACGATAGACTAAATACTAAATACCAAGTGCAGCACCTGTCGACCGATGTAAATCGTCTGCGGATCATTCCCATCAGCCAATTTACTTACTTCACGTTCAAAAATCACAAACATTGTTTTGGCAGTTGATCCGGTATTTCTCGAACTTGATCCAAAGTAACATTTCTCCCACACAGGAGGATGGCTTTCAATTTGTTTCTAGTGTTTAGAAGCTTCCGACGGAAAAAGAGAAACTAGAACTAGAAGCGTACGTACATGTGTGCATGCCTGAATGAATTCTCAATTCCCACTTGACAGATGTGCAATCTAACCTCCGGTTCTAATGGTGTAGGTTTTGTCAATGTAATTTTGAAGATTAATAAATTTCCCTAAATCATATTGGAATTTAGAATGAAAGGAAATACTGTTGGCAGAGATTAAATAAATGAAATGATGTCTGTAAGAAGGAGTGGTTGATGGTCTCACTTTGCCTCTCCTAATCACCATAATATAACCCCCGTCTTATTCTTCTTATGACGATAATCATTTTGTTTTTGTAGTTTTAACGATTTCATCTTAACAGCCTTCGCTTTTCTATTTCTATTTGCCAAAAACCCAATTTTGACAAAAGAAAAGTCATTCGGCACTTTTTGTTGTTCAGTTCACGGACAACCGTTTTTTCTCCATCGATCTTGAGTGTTTGTTTATCATTGTGAACTGTAACATCTTTTTGTAGCCAGAATGTCTTTAGGATGTGTGAAGTGTACCGAATCAATGCATTTTCTAATAGCCTGAACAAATAGAATACGGCTGGTGATGCGAATTCGCCAACTCGTACAAATTCCTGGATAATATCCGATGGATTACCCAATTGCATCACAGAGAGCTTACGTCTTGGTCTTTAGCTTTAAGTTGTTCAGAGAACTGGCAATTTTACACGCGTTCCTCCTACGCTTTTCTATTTAACACTTGTCAGATAATCATCAGCATGGAAGAGAAAGCGTTCTTGCAACATTCGGATGACGACGACTGTCATGAAAGCCTCACTAACATTTTGATATCTGCCATGTTTCGACATTCAAACTATAAAACATGGGAATTCAACGCGATTCGAAGTTTCGAACTACCACTTAACTTGCCCCATTGCAAAGAGCTCTTCGAATACACGAAGAATAAATGTGTTATCATTGGCATCTGTATTTCAATACTTTAGACCCCAAAACTTGCATCATATTATGCAAACACAGTCTGTGAGTATAGGCGTTATGAAAGCTTCATCGCGGCTGCAGCTCAACAATCTATAAGGGGCTTTATACACACTTTACAGCTACATGAGCTTGACGCAATTTTTTTTGCTTCTTCGCTCTTCCTTATCCAGAAGAAGATCAGTTCGGATTTCGCCAAGAAAAATTCTAACCTTTTCGTAAATCTCCTTACGAGAAGAAGTGTACTTCTTGGTATCTTTTGGTTGTTGGTGGTTTATACATGACTTTTGGTAAGTGTGATGTGTGTAGTTTTAAGTTGAATGTTGTGTGTGATGTGTAGAAGGATGAGGATTCCCTAAAGAAGTAGCGTAGTATTCGGTGTGTGATGTGTGATTCTATTTTTAAAAATATTTATTAAAGAGAGCAAGATTCCATCCATAGTTTTTATAGGCAAATATCCACGTTACTCATAAGAAGTGGAGAGAGTGAAGTTGTGTGGAGAGATAGTAAAGAACACGAGGAGATGATGAGGTGTGGGCTGTAAAAGAAGTAAAAGGTAGTTTTATTATAGTGCTCGCTTTCTGCATATGGTAGAGTGAGATCACTGCCGGTTTCAAATTGAATCCTCCTGTGTTGAGCCCCACTGCATTATTATAGTGGAGAGAGAAGCTTTAAAAGCAACATTAGAGACGAATCTGATCCTCAGCCAAAAAATCTTTCACAAAAGAACTTATTTATAAAATAGTTGAGTCTGTATCCAGATATTTGAAAGTTCAGATAGAGGAAGGAACTTCCAGAAGGTTGGTTGGTCTCTCTTCTCTTAATCTTTAGCACTTATTCTTACAGCTTATCTCTCTCTCTCTCCCTTGCCTGCTCCTTCGTTTCTCTCTTCCTGTCATTGCTAATTTAGTCATAGCACGAGTGCATTAGCGTTGTGACCTTAATTAGCTCCTGTTTAATTCTCTCTTTATCTCCCATACACACATACTTAAGGCGGTTCTCATTACTCAACAGCAGAGAAGCATCCCCAGGACATAAATCTCGGAGAGATGTCGGACGACGCTAAGTATATTAAGTGTCAAGGAGCCAATCTGACCAATGGCTTTGCTGGTATGGAAAAGCCTAAGCTTACTTACATATAAAATTAATAACCATTTCATACTCGGTGGAAGCTCCAACTTGAACACGCACCGCAGTTTTGCGGCGAGATATATTTTGTCACGATAACATTGGGAACTCATAGTTTTCTGTTCATTTTCAGAGGGCCCAAATAAGTTCACCATTCTCACAAGTGATCAGCACGACGTGACAAAACTCCAAATTGGATTTGAAGGACCAGCGCAACCCGAAGTGAAACTTGTAACAAAGAAGGACAAAACGGTTGATGTAACTTTTATCACTGCAGTAGGAGGAGACTATAAAATCCACGTGAAGTATAAGGACAACTACATTCACTCATCTCCATTCAAGTGTAAGATTGTCGGAGATGTGAAAGCGAGTGTGGACAAGGTCAAGTCATCTGGGGCTATTAAAGAAGCGAAGAACAACGCGGACAATCAGATTACGATTGATGGACGGGAAGTGGGCATTTCTGGTACGATCATTTCATTTACACTCACACGCACACATTTCCATTCACATTTACCAAAGATTTACGACGAGAGGAAGCAATAAAGTCTGCACTGATGTGGGGATAATGTTGACATTTAATGGTGGCGTAAAAGAGAAAGCTAGGCGGGTGAATGTTAAAAATGTTTTGACAAGACGAGAATTTTTTCCCAGTAAATCTGACAAATGAGCGAGTCTAAATCTAAAATCTCTCAAACATGGAATCTTTATGTGATTTCCGTGTTTATTTTTAAAATTATCTGTAGGAGGACTCTCGGCACACATGGAAGGTCCATCAAAGCCTGACTTGCAGTTTAAGAATAATGATGATGGAACTGTTACAGTCACTTACAAGCCCACAGCTGCTGGCACTTACAAGCTTCATCTGAAATTCACTCATTACCATCTTCCAGGTAACAAAATTCTAAAATTGTTTTGACTAGACACACTAGAATTTTGGATTACTAAAACAAATCCGCTAATGAGGGTGTAAAACTACTGACGTCTGAAGTCGAAAACTTGTATTTTTATTTTGCAGGAAGTCCTTTCACAATAACTTGCAAGTGAAAACGCCAAATGGGAGCAAATGATGTTTAAAAAGCTTAAATTTCCTAGTAAATTCATGAAGAATGAGCACAATCCATCTTTCGCTATTTTTCTCTGGTGACAAGTGTGTGTTGATGTAAGTGTAAATCTGTTGGTAGATCAACTTTATGTGAAAACCGGGTTACTTTACTATTCTAAACTATATTGTACTTATTACTGCCACAGTATTCAATTAATTTGTACTTGTGCAAGAAATTTCATCAGGTTATTCACATCGGACTTTTAATTGTTTATTGATCATTCATGCACAATTAATTACTGAACACACTAAATGTGAGTCAAGTATTAACTTTTAATCCGTCTTGACTCGAGGAGACTGTCTACTTAATCCAACTCTGCACTACATGAAGAATCCCAAGCTATCAATCCACACTCTCCGTTGTTTGTTTTTTGTCTTTGTCTGTAAATAACTGGAATAAAAGATGATTTTGGTTCAAAGGCCACATAAGTTGACTTTGAAAGGTAAAATTATTTCATTGGTTTCATGCACTTTTGACTTTTGGGGGTTCAAACAGAAATGCATTTTTATTTGATGAAATGCTTTCCTCTTTCTTTTAAAGCCCTCGCCGTGAATCTCATTTTGCTTTTAGGAAACGAGAGAGACTTCGTAGAATATTTTATCATTCACGTGCTGCTCCCCCTTCTGCACAACAACATTTGGGATTCCATGCAGGGATGGTATCACAATGGGATTTTCATGTATTTTTCCAGGTGACCCGGTCAGAGACAAGAGACAGGTTGACATTTCCCCTCTCCCTCGTTTCTGGGTGTGGATGCGAACTGAGATTCTCAGATTTCTTCCTGCTTTTTATCTAGTTTCGTATAAAGTGTTTTCTGATTTAATGTGTTCTTCTCAGAAAAATTCAGTTGCTCCACGAGGTAGGTGAGAGACCAGACACACCTAAGAATAAGATTGTAATGTTGTAGGTACCATTTCTGTCGTTGAATAAATCATTTTAGTTGGAAAAGGTCATTTGAACGCTTCCAACAATCTCAGGAAGATTTATACGGCAGCAGTTTGATAGAATTCCTTCATTCATGTATAAAGATATTTACAGGGAATTTCTTTAAAATAGAATTGTAGAAGCGTCTTGTAGAGATATATGACAGTGCCGTGCGTTTACAGCATTTTTCTGTGTTTCACCTGGTTTACCATCAAGTAAGGAACCAGTTGGCTACTTCTCATCTACTGTCTTATCTAATAAATGCCTTAAGTAGTATTCTGTGTATCGGCATTTAAAGTTATGATTTCTCCATTCCCCGTACTTTAATACCAGTTACTACAGAAAATATGAAAGAGATAGTCCTGAATGTCCATTAACGTAACTTCCGTAGTACATTCAGCCACTACTCACTTTCTACTAAGTTTACTATTGATTAAATTTCCATTCCTTAAAGTTCCGAGAACTTTCTTTATACCGTTGTTCACTGATGTAAATTGGCTCTTCGCGAATTTCCTTTCCTTGAGTACCAGTAATACAGTAATAAATTTACCCTGGAACATCAAGCGCGTGGGACGTATGTGCATCGAATTTGAATCCACATTTGTTTAGAGAATCGAAATACTTTCTCTTCATGCATATGCATGTGTAAATCACTTGCTTTTCATGCGAGGAGGCTGTACACAACATTCTGACGTAGAAAGAAATGAATTATTACTTAAGCTTTTAGCACATGGAACAAGATTTGTAATACAGCAGACACAGACACACACAAATAGGGAGAAGGAGCAGCAACCAGTTGGTCTGGATTCAGTAATCTTCGTCCTAGTTAGATTCATTCCCTTTATCGTCTTTCCTTCATCCAATGCACTTATCTCTTTTATTATTCATGTTCAAAAGATCAATGAGGAAAAGCAATTTAAAGTTTTTACTACTTTAGTGCATTATTAGGCTTACTTTTAAGGTACAGAGTTTCTCCAAAATTTGCCCATAAGGGACAAGAGAATTTCTTGGAGAAGAAAAGTGAACAAAAATCGTTACACATATCGGTAAAGTGGGGCAAAGTTGCACACACAGTAGATTGCAGGGCTTTTTCTACTCGTCCACATTTCCCATTGATCTACAAGCCTCTCCCAATGGTACAACGTACGAAAGTACAATCTGCTACATTTTCTCTCTCTACGTGCCTATTTAGTGACAGATAATTCTTATAATATTATGCGTTTGAATTCAACGTGCGAGAGACTTGGAAGAAATTCAGCACAAAGGGTTTCCATTACTATTTTACGCTAAGAAAGCACAGGGACGTAAAATGTACCTGCGTATCTTCTCACCTACCTGATGATGCAAGCTGAGATAAATTCCTCCAAGTAGTGTAATAATATACCACTGATATAGCACACAGAATATGGAGAGCCCAGTAAGTATATACACTCCTTACCCAACAGCTTCTAACACAAAGAGAAAGGGTAAAAAAGGGTTACTTCCATTACGTTACACTTCTCACTTTTGCAATCCCATTAGATCCAGTACATTAGATCATATTAAATTATTAGAGGAAATCCATCTACTTCTTTCATCCGGGTTGTCCTTTCTCCGATAGAATTTTTCCACCTGGATTCACTCACTGAGTTCGCCATAATAAAAGGGAGGCTCGCAGGAGGTGTGGGCTGTGTTATGTGAATGTGTGTGTGTGTATATTATTCACTCCTTTCTTTGGCTTGATGATACTTACACATTCGCTCCCACACAATTTTTCCATCTCTATATAATGTCTGCAATAACAATATGTACATTGTGCACAGTCTAGTAATGTGAGAGTGAGGGAGATGGTCAGACTTCAGACAGCATAATGCATACGTATACGTGTGTAGTGGTGGTTGCTGTTGCTGGTGAAGAATACCGTCTGGTGGTACTTTCTGTGGTGAGAGAAAGTGAACCGCAGCTCCCTGTAAAATAGAAATGGAGTACTTTACTAGGTTCTCCTTCGTGTGTGTGTATGCCTATAGATACAATATAATATATGAGGAGTTGAGAGTGTGGAAGGAAGTGTGTACTAACAGTGCATTCTTTAGTAAAGAAAGAATGATGATGTGAGAAGTGAGTCTTTGAGAAGCGTGAACGAGGGAGGAAATTACCACCGGAGAAAGGTAGACTATTTGTAGTGGTGGAGGTTCTATCGTTCTACTTCATGGAATTCGGACGCTCTGATCGTCGATCGTACGGATGCTGCTTTTCGAATAAATGTTCATGGGGAAGAGCGTTTTTGTGTAGATAAGCAACCATCAGTTGAATGGAACCAGACGTTTTTCTCTCTTCTTTCCACAAAAGCAATGTGCACTAATATTTAAGGGAAGGTGGGTGACTGTATGTATCTTATTGGGTATTATGGAGTAGCTGGGTATACCGCAGTATTTTACATGGGAATGTGTTTGTTCATTGCACACAGCAGTAAGTGTGTAGTAATGGCTTCTGCAGGTCTGCCTTGAAAGACCAGTGGTTTTGTGATCTTCACGATCAATCAACCCATATTGTTGGCCACGTGTGAAGTACACACTGTAGAAATCATTGAAACGGAAGAGTGGCGGTTGTGATTGTGTGATGGCGAAATTCCCCTTCCACAATCACTAACCACTAACCGTTTCACGCGACTCCTTTCTTTGACTTTCTCCAGAACTTACTTACTCCGAGTTTCTTTAAGGTGTTTGTGTAGATGTATGGGAACTTGTTGGTGGTCAAGCTTCATGCTGCCTCACTCAGATTCAGTATAATGGGGAATTTCATTTACTTCTCATTTAAGTTCAGATTCAAACTTTCAAGTGTGCACAAGAATAGCATTAGAAATATAGATTTATTGAGCTCACTTTCAAGCTATAGATGTGAGTATCTGCGAAACGTACGATATTACATCTGTATTTTAATGGACCAAAGGAAATATAACTAAACAAGATGTGCAGCTGCATAAAAAGATGGACGGAAAGTCTTGGAGTGAGGCAAGCAGCAAAGCAACCATAAAATCTGCCGGATAAAAAAGGAGAGGGAGGAGAAAGTGTAAAATAAAGGAAGATTTGATGAGATGACAAGTCCCGTGTGTTTCACAACATAAAAACCCAATGACATTTTATTTTTATTACATCCTACCCTATGTCCGTCTGTCACTCAGCTTTTCGCACCCATTTTCAGTGATAACCCTTCTGCATGAGCAAATGGGAGTTTTCTCACAAGAAACACAAGGCACGCGGAGTTCCAGCTGAAAGGAAGGATGGAAAGTGTAATGGAAAGTTCTCTGTGAGTCAGTGGACGCTGTGCTTTCACTGCAGACTAAATGTGACCCTCTTTTCTGAATGAACAGAGCCGTGGATTGCATTCATTCCCTTGTGTATCTCATTTACTGCTAAGTCGTCACTTTTCTTTCATCACGAAGAAGGTGAAAGAACACCAGTGCGATCATTATTGTCTGGGAAAAGTCTACTCGACAACGTCAAAAGACTGGTTGATTGTAATTCGACGAGAACTCTTCTCCTGACTGCTATTACTCATCTTGTTCTGTTCAAATGCACAAGTTGTGGAGATTTTATGTCGTGCTTTTCTTTTGGTGAAAGTGGGCTGCCTTCCTTCCTCCAGTGTGAATTAATGTCTGCTTACTCTGATTTGAATTACTTGAGATTTGCTAAACAACTTTTGTGCAAAACTTATTTAACATGTGTAAGCGATTCGGTGAGGTCTAGGGTAGTACGCCAGATTCAATATTGTAGAAGTTGATGATTTTATTACGTGTAGAGGTGTTTTGTACGTATTCTCCCTTTCGGAATTTCTACATGCAGGTAGAGAATCAAAAGTTAATTCCGCAGTACAGAAACAGAACACCAGAGAATCATTTCCAACCCAAAGATCACCTTGACGTAAAGCCACATCAAAGAATAACTTTGGGACAGTGGACTTGTAAACTACAACTCTGGCAAGAAAGTTGTTTAGACAGCGCTTAAGTAATCCCCACGGATAGAGCGGATTATGAATGCCTTCTTCTTCCCCAGAAGGACACAAATTCATTAGCATACCATTTCGCAAATTCCTCTCATCTCAAGTGAAAGACTGAGATAATGGTTGCTGAAGCATTAGGGATGAGCAGAGCCAAGCTGTCTTTTCTCATAAAAGAAGCATTCACAGAGCCAGACTCATTTGCACTTTCTTCAACTCAAAGTTTCTCAACAATTAATTGTAATAACCTTGAAAAATAATTATCATTCTGTGGAGTGTGAATTGGGACGCTCGTTAAGTCACATCACATTTGAATAGGGTGCTATGTAAGCCAGCAAGGCTGATGAAATTAAGGAGGTTGTCTTTAAGAAAACGATCCAAAATCCATTAGAATGTGTTTCATTCAATTTGGTTGGGTAGCTTGTAATTGAATCTGTGAGTTCACACTCGGCAAAACTCTGTAAGCTAACAGACTAACAGACCTTTGTTTCTTCGAGACTTAAGTCCCTACTCTTTACACTTCCTAAGACTGTCTTAAGATTTCTTTGTAAAATTCGTGTTATCGAATATTCCCAAGTTTCTTTTTACTCCGGTATTTCCCGTTTCTTATTCAACTTCACGTTGAAATCGTCTCTCTCCACGTCTCCACACAAACACAAGTGAGTTCGCTTGTTCTTCGTAGTCATCGGTAGACTTTGCTTGTGGTTTCGGTGTCGGGTGTGTAGCAGTGGCTGTGTGGTACTTATCATGATGATGAGGAGGCTGAGGTTTACCCAAGACAATAATAACACAATGAAGATTCAAAGTAGAGAACAACTTCATCATTCTCACCATCCGTTTCGCCTTATACACTTTCACCACTCATCTCTTAAACTCCTTCAACCCCTCTGCACCCATTATTTCATCTCTCCATCTTTACACCAAACACCAGAGGAGCTTCGTAGCCACATATTACACTACTATTACATCTCTTACACAAAAGAAGCTGTGTGTGTGTGAATTGCGTAGTCAGCTCTTCGTCGGCTTCCCTTCTTCTTCTTCTTTACTGAGTGTAAATACATACAAACTACAAACCTAACCAACTTTCTCCTTGGAGAGACGAGGAAAAGTTCTTCTCCTTGTCTATTTACTAATTCTATGGTTTAAGGTTGATTTTGTTCTTGAAGTGAGTGCGGTTTCCTCTCCTTTTGATCTACAGAAGAGGGTGGCTAGGATCTACATGATAAAGAAATAGATTTACTCCGTCGTGGATGTATATTTGTAAATTATTTCACAAGGGACTCGACTCGGCTTCTTCAAACTCCACTCATTCCTATGCTAATGTAATGTAATACAAACAGAGATAATGACTTGGCTCCCTTTATCTTGATGTGAAGAGGATGTTGTTACCAAAGTCTACTACCCAGTATTTATATAAAAGCTATAGAGAGAGACAGCTCCGTTTGAATGTTTTTCCATGTGTGAACTCATTCATTTCACATTTCACCAAAGCACAAGCAACAAGGAAGGAACGAGGAACGGAGACCACATTTACTTCTTAGAAGTGGTCTCCTCTGTTCTTTTCCTCTGAGTTTCCGACAATTAGTGATGTTTTACTAATGGCATAGTACAAATTATTTAAGCAGACTCACCGCAACTACACACAAACCACTTTGTACTTTTCAGTCCTTCGTTAAAAGTACGTCTCCCTTTTAGTGTAGTGTGTCACACAGCGTGTCTACGTTAAAATACAACAACTTGTCGAAAGATGTTTGGAATTGGAATTCTTTGGGAACTTACTTTTAGAGGACAGAGCTGTCAATATGTAAACGAAAGGTATTTGTATAGTGATGCATGTAAAATTCACAGAGATGAAGATATAGTAATAATAATGAAGGGGCATTATGAGACGACTTAGGGAACTTTTAGAGAAAGCTTGAAGGGAAACTTTCTCCAGGTTGTTAAAAAAGGGTACAATTGAAAGGGAAAGATGAAACCCTTTTTGATGTGTTTACTAGTATCATGAGACGAAGTCATGTGTGGGAAAGCCCCTATTAGCTCTTCCACAACGACTTTTGTGCCTTCCATGAAAAATCCATTCTGCGTTTTTATTGCCTGTTACAAAGGATTTTATGCATTCTGTACAATTTTGATCCATTTCATGACACACTAAGAAGGAGCGAAGAAGATTCTCAAGACCATTTGGTCCTTTTTCTCAAAATCTCTTTCTAGGCGTTTTATGGATTTTGCAAATGTTTACTCCTTTTGTTGTGTGCGTATGGCTTTCTTTTGCCAAGCTCCAGTGTTGTGAGTGTGCTTGGTGAAAGATTATGTACACATGTGGGTAGACACGAAGCAGTTGGTGTAAGAAAACGATACAAAAAACTGTCACTTAGTACAATACATCTTCCACTTTGAGATTCTTCACTTGACTCGCTTCGTCTTAACCGCATTGCTTATGCCATTAGTTTTAAGGAAAGAGACGGGTGACTGCGTACGCCCGTCTTCTTCGACTTGTTTCGTTAGCAATCTTTTTGCGGTGGTGGTGGTGTTAGCGTTGGCTTGTTGGTGGTTTGTTGGCGATGGTGGTGGGCGTGTGAAATGATCAATGGCTTTCTCTCTCAAAGTACTTGCAAATCGAGAGATTTGTATGAAGAGAAAACAAAGAAGAAGTAAAGACAAAAAGAGGGATTGGAGATGAGAAAGAAAGAAATCTTTTTAAGAGTGAGCTGGGCTTCTTCTCCGGGTCCTTGTTGGCAATTTTTTATTCCGCCTGTCGATTGTGTGAAATTGCATTTAGAAGAATTGGCTTGAAGGAACGAGGAACGAAGGCTCTGTGCTTGTGCACCCTTTCCGCTCTTGATTTGGTGGCGGTGGCACTATGCGAGAATTGGATGGGGATGCATTATTGGGTGTTTTTCTTTGATATTCCGTCTTCCTAGTGAATGTGTGTGTGTGTGAGGATGGATCCATATATGTAGGTGGACTGTACGTTGAATACTGGAAATGGGAGTGAACGACGGAAAAACGCTGTCATCTGTGAAGTGGATGAATCTTAAGGAGACACATACAAATAATACACGAGAAAGGACTTTCTCTCTGTATGGGTGTGATTTGTATTATGTATGGGTGTCTT
Organism: Isotomurus palustris; assembly: GCA_034696625.1. Taxonomy (NCBI): domain Eukaryota; kingdom Metazoa; phylum Arthropoda; class Collembola; order Entomobryomorpha; family Isotomidae; genus Isotomurus; species Isotomurus palustris. The sequence continues at coordinate 21,022 of JAQGAD010000723.1, forward strand.
TGTAATTCCACCACCAACAGCTTCTAACTCTGCTGGTGAGTAATTGTATCTCACTTATGTAGCCCACAAACAGATCTAATGCAACCGCTAGCAGAAAGAGAGGAGATTTCACTAGACATTTGACACAAAAGAGAAGAATTGGACTGGACAAGTGTGTGGTAATTCAATTTTATCCATTCCACTTTCCCCATAAATATTTTGTGGCCACCAGGACACACGTACGTGGAAGAATTTGCTTTGGGTGTTTCATGAGTTCTGGGTAAGTTAGATGGATTTTTCAAAATTTTTGACTAAACATTGTCCATCTGTATATAATAGCAATATTATATACAGATTTAACTTTAAGATAAATCCACTATTGGAATGTGAGATACTCTACCAGGTCTGTGTCAGGCCGTTTAACCAAAACTGAACAGTAATTTTTATTAATATTCGCAACAAAGATGTGTCATTTGATGCATTAGGGAATGACAAGCTGCTAGAGGTGATATTTCGTTTTTAAATGAATGAAAGTTAGAAGAGGAGGATAGGGGAAATGCGTAAGAACAATTGTGTCTTGAACATTCGTCCCATAAAGAGACTGTGGAGTTGCAGAAGACTACGAACAAGTGTATCTCCCCACCTACCTCGGACCATTAGAAATGGAAAAGAACAAAGATGTTGAGTGTCCCAAAGGGGCTTCGTCTTGAAGAAAGGAAAAAGGACGACTTTGTTAAGAGCCCAAAAGTAGGGGTAACTTTCTCTGGTTGACTCTCCATGTACACGTGGGTACGAGGGAGCGTTTGTTCTTCGTCATCGGTTTCACAAACCTTTTTATTTCCACTTGAGACATAAGGTCTAATCTCCTTAAAATTATCCTTCTTCTATTGTGCTCACAACCGTTGGCGTGCATTCACCTGCACCGATACCAGCGGTAGTGGTGAAAGCACCGTTGGTGGTTGTATACTAGAAGTTACGGGACCCTTCTACAAGGTATGTCAACCTTACAAAGTTTCTGGGAAATCCTCAAGGGAATTATTGACTGTCATATGTTCTTTTGCTTTACTCCTTTTCCATGTATCTTCTAGCACGATCTGGGTGAAGAAAGCACTCGATCTTGTCTCTTATGCAGACTTCTCTTGGAGGATATGTTGGCGAGTGTACGTGTGCATGTGTGTGTGTGTGTAAGTATATGAAACAGTAGCAGGGACTTTGTGAATACATCTTATCAACCAAAACGGGGAGAATGGAACAGGCAGTCTCCTTCAGCTGACAGGGTTAAACTTCTAAAAGGGTATAAAGTATTTAAGTGCCTCTATCTTGAGAAGCTTTCTTTCTCTCCAACTGACTTTTATCCGATTTAGTTACCTTCTCCTTTCCTCCATTTTCCAAGCATTTCGCACACTCACAAGTAGTCATCCTTCCCATTCTCATGTAAAATGGGACATGTCAAACAATACGGAGGACGAGGCGTAATCGCTTTTCCTACTTTCACCAAAACATCTTTGAACATCTGTGACTATACGTTGTGTATACAGTCAGTAATATTCTATAAATCTTTTTGTATATACTCACGTGGATTGGAGCTTTCTACGTAAGGCTGTGACATATTTACGCAGGAAAAGCCAAGATTTGGAGCAACAACGTGTGTTTGTGTATTTTGGTTTTGCAGGGTCATCAAATTACAAGAGATTTGAGGAAGGCATTATGTTTGATTGAAAATATTTACGTGAGCAAAGAAAGCCAATTGAGGAGTAAGTAAAATAAATACGCATTTCGAAGTGTATGTCTCCATATGCTTTCACTTCCAACTTGATGTGCTTAGGAGAGAAATTAATGTTATAGTAAGCGTATGGCTCAAAGAGGCTTCAGTTGAAGCGAGGATGTGGATTATCGTAGAATTTGTTGCTAACAAGTAGAACTGATAATGTTGATGGCAGGTCATACAGCGTCACCCAGAGGGAGGCAAGTTTTTCCATCAGCTTATTACATGGAAAAGAGAGTTGAACTCATAAATCTTCCATTTGGGAAAGCATTAGCAATTTATCTTTAGACTAACAGTTGTGATTTTCTTTTTAAAAATGTCAAAAGTCAGTTGATAGAGTTGGGTGAAGACAAGTTGGACAGAAATTGGAATCTCAGTGGATTCAGGGAAAGATCTAAAGGATACAAATAACAAGCTTTTTAGAAAGAGTGACTTATGTCCGTGTCGAAGAAATCAAAGGCCATATTCAATTTTGATTTGCTTTTAGATCTCAGGACTTCTTTTACCTGGACAGAAGAAAGAGTTACCCTCTGCCTACTTATGCTTCACATTATATTTCCTTCCACTTAAGTACTCCTTCAGCAACCTGCGTTTTTTCTGTCATGACAAGAAGAAGCGTTTCTTCAGAGAAGGATTGCTGGGATAAATCAATCTTGATTGAATGGAGAAAATGTATTGTACGCGTGTACTTAATATATCTATAAAATATCTTGTGGAAGGGGAGAAGCTACTTGTGTTTGTGTGTGTGTGTGTGGTCTACAGCATTGGGACGATCGGGTAAAGCCCAAAGGACTTAGCTTCTGGACAGCCGACAAGAGAGCCCCGTGCCCGTGTGTATAGTCATCACTGAATTCATTCACCGAAGTCGAAATGGACTGATGGGTTTTGACAGTTGGTGTAGAAAGGCCATCGGTTATAATATTATGTTATAACTTGACTAATGTCCTCCCTTGATGGGGTAAATGGAGTGGAAATATCTGAACTTACGATTTCTTTTACTTTCCCAGACCACCCGATTCTATTCCACCCGTATTTCCCAAAGTCCAAAGTTTGTCTTTCTACAGGAATAAAGCGAGGTGGGGGTTAGCTATCGAGTGTGTTATGCTAATGGGATGAGTGGTTATGTGTTATTAGAATAGACTCTGTAAAAGTATATACATATACGCACACAGTTTGGGTTGGTACAACTTGCCAAAGAATTGATTTGGTTAGTAGTGCAAAGAATTCAGATTTACTTTCTCCACTGTACCTTGTCAATTTGACTGGGCATACATCCCTTGTGTAGGAGTAAGCACAAGAGGAGTTGAAATGTAAGTCGCTTTATGCACAAAGAGGCACGTGGTAAGTACGCGAAGAGTGAAAGAACTTGTATATCGGTAGGTATATAAGGCGGAGAAAGTTTACGCTGTGAAAGTAGCGACTACAAAACACAGGGAACTGTGTGTACTTGGCAAAGTCCTCGATTCATCTGGAGGCTATTCTCGGTGTTGTGGTCAAGAGCGTCGGGAATCGTGTGGTGGGAATGATGGTTGGAAAACTTCTTTCTATCGAAATTAATTACAAGAAAGTGGGAAAAGTTGACCAAGTTGTTGCTGCACTGGGCGAGTTAGCATTGGAGGAGCATTTGAAACAAATTCTTCCTGGTTTCGACTACTTCGATTCTCCTTTTGGATTTTGAAGTACAAGAGAGAGAGAGAGAGAGAGAGAGAGAGAAAGTAGAGATTCAAAAAGTCCTTGAGGGCTGCTAAGTGTGCGAGGTTTGTAGTTTTGCCGTCTCGGTCGTTGTAGAAGAATGGGAAACGACGTATGAAATGATGGGGGGCATGTACTTCGAGTAATAGAGGTAGGGAGGGACAAGATGAAGGACCCACAATCCCATCACCGAAAAGACTGTTGTAACACTTTCCCCACCAACTTTTCCATTTCACCTGAACTTTCCCTTCTGCTCTGGCTTCCACTGTGAAGACTTTTATTCAATTTCTAATTTTTATGGTTGAGTAAGTAGTTTGAAACTTGTCTCCCTTTGTTCCAACATTAAATAACTACATGACAAAATATTCTCTTGTGTTCTGTGACTCCTCCGGCAGTCCTGTGGATGTCAGTATCAGTAGAGACTTCGTCAGGCAATTAAGTAGATACCTCTACTTATGACTGAGGGAAAGAATATATATGCATATAGTGGTGGTTGGGTATATGTACCTAAAGATGGTGAGAAAGATACATAGTGAGAGAGTGTTCAGCTTTCTACTCGAGGTAATAATATATCCTTGAAGGAACTGTGAAAAGACTTCTTGCTACTTTTCGTACCCCGTGTTATTCATACGTGGACGGATGTTCACAGTTAACGGAGGAAAACCCTGTGTGAGAGTTTTAGGCTTTAGGTGAACAACTTGCATGGTGAGTACATTATTAACTCACAGGAGATGGAGATTCGAAAAGAGTAAAAGTTTTCTAATTATTTACAAGAAAATGGAGATAACTCGGGGGAGGTGAAGTCTGTCGAGTGGAATAATGTCCTTTTAGTTTTGAAATGATGGGATAAAATCAAGATAAAAAATTACTTATACTTTGTCCTTAAACTGACTGCTATTGCTATGAGGGATGGGGGCAGGGATGGTGGGACAACAGTGTGAATGTTAAGTTTTGTTATATATACATATACATGTGTGTGTCACTGTGTGTGCATGCATTTCCTGGATTTTATCTGCCCACTGGGATTACAGGGAAGCCAACAGGGAACATAATAATTATTCGCTGTAGTTCACTCACAGGTTTATAGTTCAGTTTTGCATATGCAGAAGATGTATGAATAATGAATATTACTGAATAAGAAAACAGAAGAGAATATGTAGCACGCTAGAGTTTGGAGGACCATGATTTATTCGAATTGTAATGTATACATTATTGATGAACAGCTTTTTTTCATTTTCTCACGGCCTACTGCATTTAAACCCCATTTGAAATGCTAACATTCTCTGTGAACTGATTACGTTTCTTTTATTGCAGGTTCTACGTTTAACGGGCTTCAGTGAAAGTAGAAATCTGAGGTGGGCTTTCCTCGTTTATTCACTTTAGGTAAATATTTTTACTCTTCTTACAATTGCACTCTTTGAAGGAGAAGATTCACTCAATGCCAGTCTATGCTAATAATAAACACTTGTCAGGTTCTTAGATACGTAAAGAATTAATAAATTTAGCATAGATGAGAACTTCAGTTGGAAACTAAGGAGGGCAATGGTTCCGTTAAAAGTAGGAAACCTTACAGTAAAAGGAGTGAAGAGAAACAATTTGAAACCGTATCATCTGAATGTGCAATCAATGATGAGTAATTAAAATAAAAGTGAAAGTTTATGGCCTTAGGTGGGGAGAAAGGCGTGGAGTAATTTATACTTGGGTGTCATAAAGCTGTGTGTAGATCCTCGTCTGTAGTCTCTAGCACAATAATCATAATGGGTAATGCCCACTTTCTTCCGTCACCAAAGAAGGTTAACTTTCCATTATCTCCAGTCCACTCGACTTGCTACGAAGTTGATCATTAATTAAATTAAAAGACACAAAGCGTGAAAATGTTAACACCTTAATTTCAAAGGAGAGAAGCAAGAGAGATGATATGATGGTGGCTGCTCTACGCGTAGTACCAACCAATAGCACCCTTCTAATTTCTAATGTCCTAAATTTCCCTACAGAGAGATGAGAAAGCATTCTATTGAAACACGGAGCTCATTATGGTTTCATTTATTACTTAAAAGTTCTAAGGTCCTTTAGAGAGCTCTTCGTCTTCACATATTTTCTCCTTCGATAAATCCATTATACACAGAGGAACATTAAAACTCACTTACACCACACACGACACACGTGAATACGAAAGAGTTTTGGTGTGAAAGTGTGAAACGAAAGGTCTCTATTGACACTCTTGTCCTCTTTGATTAAGCCAAATTGCTATACAAATGTTTATTTGTTCACACAAGAAGGACACATTGATTATTATTACCCGAATTCTTATACACACCTATTGATCTTGTGTATTATTCAGAGCACGTAGCAAAAGAAAAATCTCCGTCTTATCAATTCTTAGAATACAAAGCCTATGTGAAAGTTTTACTTAAGAACTTTCTTCTCCGGTTTACTTAGCGAGATTAGCAAGAATGGTAGTAGCTCCAAGCGAATGACATGCAGGAGTCTTTCATTGAAATTACAATGCTATTATGATAACCTACTTGTGTGCTGTGCTATACACACATTCAAGACTTATTCTTTCGAGAGTATTATTGTAATACTTATGTGAGAGAAGGATCTCTTCAATTGGAGACTACCAACACACACACAGTGGACACACACACAAGCACTAGAGTCCAGAAAGATGATGGATTACAGGAAAAAAACTTTCTTCACTCTGTTGCACCTATTCGTACTTTTATTCTCATCTCACATCGTGTATGTGTGTGCTGCTATTCTACTGAGGACAAAAGGATGAAAGAAAAATATCCAACAGGGATAATTAAGAATTTTATTTTTATTCCAAATCTCAGCTTCTCTTTCTTTTCTCAGGGAATTCTTTAGGTTCGAAAGCTCAGACGCACACGCGTATGGTATGCTTCTTCTGACAGTGGGCAGACAGTCTGCTTTGTGGATCACATTTTTATACCACAAGAGAAAAAATTACTCAGCACCACATTTTTCATCCAAATCCCATTTCTTCTTCGGATCGAAATTATTTTGTATTCTTGGACAGTGAAATGAAGAATCACTTTTATGATGGATCTCATCCTATTCTTCATCTGATGTGTGGGATTCTATGAACGTGCTCGTCATTCCATCTCACATATGCCCACAGCAGTGAGAGCTATAAAGAATATTCCACCAGTCGTTTCTTCCTTCTTTGAGAGAACATCTCAGGTTTTATTGTCTTTAGATTATGGCTTTTCAAAAGTTGATATCATTCGTGTACTCATCCACGGCAGAAGGTCACTTTGTTCATGTTCAGATGTGCGTCATATCAATGCAATCAGTTAGTACATGTTGTGGGGATCGAAATATTGGTTTTTACTTGAAGTTCAAAGCTTCCTGTTGGAATCGAATCATGCTAAAGTTGCAGATGGACTATTCGGACACATTTCATCGCAAAACCAGCCCTGCGGAACCTAGTTTTAAAACGCAGACTTACAATTAGTAGTGTGAATTCTATAATTCCTTCGTGTGTAGGATTAAGAATGTGGGCAAGCTAAGAAATTCGTCAGAACCAATTGGAACTTTGGAACTGCTTGGCTGGAAACAGCTTCAGCACTTCAACATTGAACCATTGGCATTCCAAACTTCTTGTGTTCTTCAGAATTCAAAATCTTGTAATGTAGTTTTTCAAAGGAGAAACTTAGTTATTAGTACACCAACAGGCAGATAGAATGAAAGAAGGAGGGGTGTGTTGGAGTATCTGAGATGACTAAAGGTTGGCAGAGAGGGTAGAGAGTTTTGAGTTTGGTTTGTACATTTACGAGAAAGCATCAAGGGAGTGTGTGTGTGCATGTGAATGTGTGGTACACTATGAGAACACTATTACCACGAAGCAAAGCGAATCTTACGGAAGAATTGTAGAGTGTGTGTAGAAGATGCGGGGACTCTCGGGGTCTCCATCCTTTGGACTGGTAGTGTCGTGTTAAGGAGTTTTTGGTTGAGTCAGTAGAGTTGAAGGAAAGATATGCTTTCTCTCCTCACTTCTCTCTTCGTGGTGTTCTTGTGTATTAAAGGCGAATTTGAAGCTGGGAAAAGTCTCAGTTGGGGCTGAAAGCCCAGAAGGATAGCATCACACTGCAATCACCATCATCATCATTTCAACACATTCTATTCTGACAACCTTTTCCTCGTCTCTTGTCTACCACGACAAACTAAGCCTATTCAAGTCACCAAAAAGCCAAGATTGCACCCAGAGATTTCTACCTACACACACACTTTCTTATTGACACTCCCGTAAAAAACAAAAGCAAGTGGATTTTTGTCTTCAAGATCTTATCAATAAATACACTAGGACACAGAACTGGTAGCAGCGAGTTCCTCTGAAACTCTGAAAGACACACTCGCACAGCCAATCATTAGGAACTCGCAAAGTCTGCTGCATTGCATTTCTCCAATGCACCAGTTCCCGTTCAACTGACCGACATTTGTATCCATAAAAATATTTCTTTTTCCTTGACATCCTCCATTCTGCTGTATCCTTTTATTCTGTGGAATAAAGAGAGAGAGACCTGTGCACAACTTGTGCTGAACCTCCATACATAGAAAGCTCGAGAAGCCCGAGAAGCATTTTGGGACACAATTGGCATTTTTTCCTCGTGAGAATCAAAGGCTGAAGTTGAAGGAAGTTTATCCCAAGAAATCGACCCCAAGTGTACAACCGGTCGTGAAGGAAGCAACGGTCTGCATAAAAGTCTGGAGAAATAGTCAAATGTATCACTGAGACTCTTTGTCTTTTACTCCTTCTGGGAGAGAAAGTCATTTATAGGCCCTTTGTGTGTAAATCTATACATACACACAGACACACACACATACACGATCTTATCCAGGGAAATTCTTCTTGCGAGAAAAAGAACATTTTAAAGTGGTACAAACTAAAGGAGACTGTCTAAAGTGAAGATTACAGAGTGAAAAGCATTTTGTGTGTCCAGCAGAAAGAAAGAAGGAGAGAGAGAGAGAGAGCAGAGGTCCATCATCATCATCAGTATTTCATATCAGTCGTTTGAAGAAAAAGCCGTAAGAATAAGTCTCTCTCGTAAGAAGAGAAAGTAGAGAGCTGAGACAACTTTTGTTCATTTGTTTTCTGTCGACTAGGATCACCGCACATTAAAGAGTTGGCGAGGAGACCATCGAATATCTGGTGTTCTTCGATAGACATTGACATCGGCTAAGACAAGTGGTGGCTTTCCCTTAGCCACCATCGCGTTCCCTCACATCCCGTCAACACCGAAATATCCGAGAGACCACAATTGACATCATCTCTGTCTCTTCTGCCAACACATTATTACTATTTCCACTCTGCCCAAACCTTGTCTACATTTATACCATTTGGGTCCAATTCGAACCTCTTCTTCTTTAAGGCTCCATGGACCCTAAATCTTAGCAACCGTAGTAAACATTCTTGACGCAGTGGGGGTCATATGCGACTCCT
>JAQGAD010000724.1:0-29920 GCA_034696625.1 Isotomurus palustris
TTCCTATTCCGTTACTTTTCATTCTTTACTTCCAATTCCTTTACTTATCTTTCCGTTACTTTTCATTCCTAGAATCAGCTTTTTCCCCAACACTAGATCCAACTTTTCTCCCATCTCCCAACTGTGAATTCTGAGGGATCACTCTCCAAAGTTAATTGTGTTTCCCGTATTAATGATGAAAAATAAAGTAGTTTTGCAATTTAAGTACTGTGCAAAACAAGCCAGAAAGTCATTTTAACCCGACACCCGAACAATAAATTACCATAAAAGCACTTCTTCAGAATTATAAGTACTGCGAAACTGATCCATCTTTCAAAGAGAGAATCAACGAAACAAAAAAGTAAAGCAGGTGAAACGAAATCCCGAACGTAAGGGATTTGTACGGTTGCCGTGAAATAAATCTACTTGGCGTTGTTTTACTCGTAGCCATATGCCCACAAATTAAAAAGTATCCATGAGCAGAGAAACTTTTACCCTTGTGGGTAAACAGCACAAGGGAAAAAAATACGGCTTGAAATGGAATGGCTGTAGGAAGTTCTCTCCCTCGAATACTAATGCAAAAGGTAAGGGAATCTACACACGCATTATTTATTGACGTAGGGTAGACATTTTTAGGATAGGTTACGCCGTAGTGTGTTCAAATTGAGAGAGAATACAAAATACAAGCTAACATGATTGTGGTAAGAAGTAAGCACAATAAATTGGGGGATCAAAGCCACTGCAGCATCTTAATTTTGAATACCTACAGCGTAAAATATTATTAAGGCAAGTGTAATAAACTCCCATTTCTACCAGATCCTCCTTTCTTTATTTGCTCGTGTAAATTCAGAAAAGGTAAAATGGAAAAGAATTATTGTTGTAAGTAATAAGACTTATGGGGAATTAAGTTTTTATTCCCATCCACACAGTAACTACATTTCGGTTCGGGAGTTTTGTTGACTTTCCTCAATCTATTTACGTGTAGGTGAAAGTGATAGATTAAATTGAGTGTGTAGGGTTGGCTCAGTTACTCTCAGCTAGTGTGGATAGAACTCTCTCGCCTTTCCTCCATCTCTAGGGTGTCTACAGTCTTCGGTAGTTTGCGTTTGGCTGGTAGGTCTGATAAAAAAGTGTACTGTTTACTCTACAAAGTAAGTATGATAATAGCTTTTCCTGAGAGTATCAAAGTTACACATATTCACGTCGGTCTCAAGTCTCGCAAGTCTCGCAAGTCTCGCAAGTGCTTCCCTCCGTGATGCTCAAGGAGATATATCTGCATGATTTAGAATTCAATCGAATTACACGATCAAATAAGTTATACAACACAAACAACAAATTAGAATAGGCTTAGGTGAAAGAAGATCTGTGTACTTTGAGGCTTGAGAATATATCTATTTTATGCAACATATAAAATATATATTAAATATGACTTCAGGGGAAATAGAAACGCTTTTTTAAAAAATTCCTTGTCCCTTTGTAGTTTCACGTTACTCTCGAGGTCTCGGGTTCTATGTACTCACGAATGAAAGTATGTATTAATATGGTTGCTATTTACCCGGAGAGTAAAATAATTTAAGAAAATGTACACCAACTTTTATTTCAGGCAGACAAGCCAAGAATGTTTCTGTAACATACTTGGGCTTATTTTGTGTTTAGAATAATTTGGTTTTACTCCAACAAGAGTGTTGTTCGTGGGTATTTATTTGATCTTTTGGGATGGATATTTGAGAGTGTGTGTTTGTGTGTGTGTGTGCAGGCAGAATATTCAGCGAGAGTTGTGTAGCCATGAATATCAAGATAATGGTGTAACATGGTTTGCATACATAGGACCTCTACTTTTCACTTTCTCCCTGGCTTCCTGTCTCTCCTTCTATGCATTTGTTAGCAGGAAAGGTTGTTGTTTGTGTCAGTTTGGGTTTCTTCTTGAAGGAACGAAAAGTGTAAGAGTTATGTAAACAAGACATTTGTTGGGTGATAGGGACTTAGTCGATAGGATGAGAAGGACTAGCTCAACAAGGCTACGAGACTTCTCGTTGGAACGAGGATATTACCACGACGAGGAAATGGAAAGAGATATGATGTTCTGTGGCAGAAAACACACATACTTTAAAAGCCATTTAAGTGTGTAAAATATACTGATATCTTTTATGTACGAGTGTAGCCCGTGTTTTCCCATTTTCACAATTCCATCATTCCATTTTATCCCATCATTAGATTGAACATCCTCTCACACAGATACGCGTAGGCACACTAACACAACACTACACCATCACGACCAGCTCATCCTCACACTCAGCAATGGGAATAGGATATGGTCACAAAAATGCCCCCAAGTCTCATATTTCTTACGTTAAGATCCTCGTGGAGGTCTACAGTCTACAGTCTACACCCTTCTCAGTACTGGTTTACAAATTCTTATCTAACAATGGAAATGGGCCACAATTGATCTTAATTTTTTCTGTCTACTCAATTTTAAGGAAGCCCTTAAACGCACCAAATAACAAAGACCCTAGAGAACATGACACTTATTCTTTGCACCACGGAGGTTGTTGGGGTGAGATAAATGAGACGTGTAATAGTCAGAATAGCAACTGCGGAGAACTTGTTAAAAAATACTGCGAGGCTTTCTAAATTCGATATCACAGGGAAATCACATTACACGTAACATTCGACTTTCTCTTGCTTGTTAATTCTTCTGTATGAAAATACTTCTTGAGATCGCTTCTGATTCTGATAACTAAAAGGCTGACATTTAAAGAAACTTCTTGAAGTTTCCTGAAGGACTGTGTGAACCACCGCCAACGCAGAAGATGGAAGACACAGTGAAAGAAAAGTAACAAGCTGTTCTGAAACCGTATGAGCGGAATTAATTGAGATTCAGGTGAATTTAGAAATTTGGCCTTTAGAATAATTTCATCATAGAGAGATTAAGTAAGAGTACTGGGAAAGTGAACTTTTAAGCCCATAGGTAGGTAAGACGAATTAAGGAAATGATAAAATAAATTATAAAGTAGGCGAAATGAAGTCATTGCGTTGTCACTTTTGGCACATTTCAGTGGTGATTATATTGAATAATTGCTGAGTAAAATGTAATATTAGGAGAGTTGATTGTTTAAAGCAAAACGTAGCAACGAGGGAGTTCTTTAAGTTCTTCATGTTAGATGATTAGAGAGTAAGGCGTCTTGTTCTACGTGCAAAACTCCCACGGTTCGTCGGTTTTGGTCTTTTGGTTGACGGCGGAGCCCAACAGAAGTGCTGAAATGGTTCCGTGAGTAGGATTGAAATGATCCGCAGATGCTCACCTAATAATATATTCATAAAGTTACCTCTCCCACTCTTAGTTAATGTTTCTTCTTAGAGATTCTTATGACTGTGAGAAAGCTCTCAGTTGTTGCTCTCTAACGATTATTATTCCCATTAAAGTTGGAACATAGGTGAGGGCATGAGCAAACTCACACTAATACGCAATAGGCATTTGCTCTAGCGAATAGCTTCATCTCTCCAACACCAAGAAGACGCCTGCCAATGAAACTTTTCAATTCCGAGCACATTCATTCATATTCCCCCACTTCTCTCGTGTTATTTCATCCTTACTTCCAAGTCCAACAGTCTTCGCGTCCAAAGTACTCCCATTTAAGAGTACAGGAAGTCTACTAAACTACGAGAAATAATGAACGCAACTTTTGATCATCCTTAGAATAAATAAACAGAACAAAAGTTGTGACTTTCTTCCCAATTTTATTGACTCAAAGTCTATGCCAGTATAAAGCAAGTAGGTAGAGAGGATCTGGCAAAGTGGTCCATTTTGTACAAACTCCACCAGGGAGGTTCTCTCCAAAAGAGAAAGTGTTGTTCTGATGAACGAGGGAAAGACTGAAAGAAATAATAAAGTGCTGAGATAAAATGATGACACCTTCGTAATTTGTTAGGGAAAGACGCACAAGGAGGCAATCAAAGAAGCTCGATGATCGCAAACTCGTCTCCCTACGCTTCCTTTGTGCATGTTTTCCCTTGGCCTTTGGTGTTACTACACAACGTTAATCATCTTATCTTCCTTGCCCTGTCAATGTAGATGAGGAATTCCTAAAAGGTCGATTTATTCTGTTTTATAAACTTTGTTTGCCCCACCTTAGGGCTCATTCAGTCAAACTCTTTAAATAGACAAGCTTCCTCCTCTTTAGGGACCTCCACCGTAACACAAACATATTGAGAAGAGTTATGTGTTCCTTCCTACCTAGAAACGCGGGTTACTTCACTACTTTTACTTCTCTCTCTCACTCTCTCTCGTCTTAGTTAAAATAATCAATGCTCATTAGCCTCTCACCAGAGAGAAAGAGAGTTTTCCTCTCCGCTGCTTTCCAACTATCTAATTCATTTGTTTTGTCTGGAGACGTTTCCTTCCCTGCGAAACGAGAACTTACTAATAAGCACAAAGTAAGTAGCAGTCCGAGACTACACTCAGAAGTAGTACGTAGTACGTACAGTCAACCTAGGACACACAATTTAGTTAGCTTAACTTTCTCCCTTTCAATAAAGACTTCTTATGTTTGTGTGTGTGTGTGTGTGTCTCAAAGTCTCTGTTCATTCCTCATTGAAGGTTTGGTTACTTATACCTCGGTGAATATAAATTGCAAAGCCCTACAAAAACATACACAGCACAGCTTGCACAGTACGTTACGAAACTAGAGTTCTCTCGCAGCAAGCTCTCCCTTAATCTTGATCAAGTTATCTAAAAACTTGTTCTCTACGTGTTTGGGTATATACCTATGTATGTGATGGATAAGTGGGAAGGGAACTTCAACTAAGAAAGTAGAAATGGATACACTCCGTCTCCTAACTTCTAACTACACACTCTCTAAAGAGAAACTACTGACAGACCAAATGTTGATTCGAGTTTTGATTGTCGGATACAAAAGTCTCAAACACCATTCCCCCGTTTATGTTTCTTGCTCCGTAATAATAATCATTATTATTACGGACAAGCTCACAGTGTATTTACATGTACGTTCATAAAATTAAAACACGGTTGACGTATCCCTGTCCTCTATACACTATTGTAAATTGTAACAGTACTTTCCTTATTTAGTGGAGAGTTGACTTCTACATCAGTTCACCGCTCAGATTTCGGATTGCCCAAATGCACAGGATTGGATTTAGACTCAGGAGAAAATAAAGTCAAAGGGTTATTTTGTAATGGCTCTGAAAGTAAATCGTGTTTGTATTTAAGTGTAATGGTAGCCTGTGCACATAAATGCCAGTCTTCCACTGGAGTGTGTGGGCTGTGGATGGTAGTTTTATGTGAGTTCCCTCTCCAACTGTACACTTTATATATATATATACATACATATATGACATATTGTACGAAGAAGTAGTACTGGCCAAGAGCTCCTCTCTTCCACTTTCCACAGTTGTGTTTGGTTGATCTGCCCAATCGATTTCCTTTCTGAGTGTGTAAAGCCTTCTTGTAAAGTTTGACATGGGAAATGGCTCTCTGTTTTCTTCTCGAAGGAAGAAGAAGGCCTCTACACTCTACGTGGCGTATACCAAAGAACCAATCTGTACTTTCCCTTCCTTGAATCTCTTGGTCTCTCATTTTTTAAAGCAGCATTACTCCTACATTCTATTGTTAGCTGGCATAGCTTCGCTAAGAGTTAGCAGAGCAGCAGCACTAGCAGCAGTAACGGTAGTTGTGCTGATGCCACTATTACCACCGCCACACGTTCAACTTGACTAACACAACGACTGGTTTCCTCTTACCTCGCATGTCTTCTCGGTAAACTGTACACTGATAAATTACTTTCTCCCCGTTTCCCTTTCTCTCTATGATGTAAAATGTCATCAAGGGTTTGAGCTGTTTGTTTTCCTCCACTGAGTTTCAACAACCGTTACGACGGAGAGACGTATAAAAACTAATTGTATAGAGATTTTGAGGATTCCATTCTCGATTTAGCACAGAAATGTCTGTAATAAGACTAGAAACGAATACAACGGGTTTAGAGGTGGCAAATATTTGTATTGTAGTTCGTTCTTCATTCCCAGACACTCTGTAGTCTCGTGTGTCCTTCTGTTGTTGTTGCTGTTACACAAGAATATATATCACGCTGTAAAATAGAATAGAGCTTTCTCCTCATCCGTACCTTTCATTTATTTCCAACCGTTGATGTTGATGATGTTGAGCCATTGCTGAGCTCTCCACCACTGCTACCCCTTCTTCCCCAGTGAAGTTGGCCATTCATCATCCTATCCCCGCTGATGGGTGTGATGAATAAGACTCAATTTGTTTTTGAGTTGTTGTCCAGCAGAGAGAGAGAGAAAGCGAGATTACCTTCAGCCTTTCACCACCTCTTTGTTTCTACCCGCTAAGCGAAGAATGAAAGATGAATTTCGATTTTTACCCAAACCTCCCCAAACAATGGCTTCCCACTCTCCGTAAAGTAAAGGCGAATTTACAAGAATGGCGGACGAAATGACGGGCCGAGTAATAAATAACCTTGTTGAAATCATTTTTACGGTCCCGTTGGCTCTGCCTCGTATGACCTTAGGGATGTGTGGAGATCGAAATAAATGAGAATTTACTGTTTGAATGACCCAATACCAACAGCTTTTTCTTAAAAAACAAAAGTCCTTGAGTGTGTGGTTTGTGAAGATATGTTGAGTGTCATATTTTGGCACCCGTTATGCGCTCCACAAGAAATAAAACTGTAAATGAACAGCCCGGTGGTGCGATTTACAAAAGTAAGAGACTCACTGAAGAGGAATAGGTCGGCTGGAAGAAGTAGGCTGTAAAAATTGTAATTTAGAATCAATGGAGTTGAAAAGAGTAGAGTCACAAAATATTTCGTGTAGTGTACAAGGAAGAAAGAAGAAGCTGCTAGTTGAGTGTTAAGCATCCGTTTGTGTGTGTACCATTAAGTGAAAGCTAACTTATTGCATACATTTCACTTTCCCTGGAGAAGGACCTTCGCTTCCTCAGCAGTTGAACACCCGGGTGAATTGCGACTTGAGACGATGTGATATCGAATAAATTGAAATCGGTCGCTTTAAGGAGTGTGGTGGACTTTCTACATTAATCTTTCCCTGGTATCCGCATGTGTGAAAGTGGTGTGTGGATACTTACGTTTACAGGCAGCATCATTACATGCGTATATTAAAAGAAAGTATGACGGGGAGAAAGATGAATTGTATACCCATTTTATAATCACACACAGCTTATGTCCTTTCATGTGGGTATTAATAAATGTTTGCTTGGTGATGTGGCTAATTAGAGTAGTTGGGATGATGCACGTTTGTATGTGAGTGAATGTGTTTCCTTCTTCTGACTGATATGACATGACTGTAAGTGTTGGTTGTTGGTGGGTTGTTACTTTAGGACTGGAAGAAGACGAAATCCCGGAGTCTTCTACCGGCGATCAATAAGGGGGTTGCTTTCGTGAAATCTGCTACAACCTCAGTACCCTCACCGCACCTTTCTACTTCCGCCTCGAGTCTCTCAGCAGTTACGAATAACGCCGGGTCTAACAACAACGCTACTACTAACAGTTCTTCTAACCTCCTTCTTAATCATTCCTCCACGTCTGCCGTCATTCCCTCACCTCCAAACAATTCTTCCTCAGTCTCCAAGTCCCTCTCGCCAGCCAATCCTTTCGACGAATCTCAAGTGCAGTTACCCTCATCTGCGGGCTCTTCTTCCGTCGCCTCTAAGTCTAACAAAAAGGTCTATCTCTCTTTCTCTCTTTCTCTACCTCCTCTTCATCGTGTCTACCTTCTTTTGTTCAGCTTCATTTCTTATTGTTATTATATCGCTCACTCTCAATCAAAATCTACATCATCATCATCATCATTCTCTAGCTTTGCATTCGCCTCCCATTAATTTTATTTAAAACACAAATAAACATCCAATAAATCCGTCTCAATAGCTTTTGTTGTTCACTTGATACAATTTCGTGTGGAAGTGAGTGCCTGAAATAGTTGTTTGCTAAGCATTTGTTAATTCACTATCATCGAACTCTTAGACAATACTTACGATCTCTTCGCGTAGTCTCTAGTCTCTGCAATTTTGAGTTTTGAGAGTTCAGCACATTCTACAAATGGAAAACAATAAACGAATCGCTTTGTAATGAAGGACGCACTTTCCCTTATTTTTCTTCATTGAAGAATGTAAACTGCTACACAGAGGCAGAGTTTCTTACAATTCAACTTCCTCTCTACTTGCAGATAACTGAATGAATCAAACCTTTTGTTTGTATACAACAGATGAATAAGAAAGACGTTTGAGTTTTCAGTATACACATTGATGCTACTTTTGCTGAGCTTTGTATTTGAAATAATTTGGACGCTTATCAATGTATGTGCAGGCAGGGCGAAGAGAAAGAAGAAGAAGTAATACCGTTGAAAGCGAAAAGACAGACTCGTTCTCCTTTCTTGATTGAGTCAAATGGAAAGGCTTAATCTAGTGTAAGTAGATTAAATGCTGAAAGAGCGAGAAAGTATGGGCAATTGTGTAGAAAGCACCTGGAGGAAAGGACACACACACACACACACAGTCAGTGTATAAAAGTATTGAGTCATCTCTCTCTCTTTCCTCCCTCCTCCTTCCTTTTAATATTACGGAGTGAGATGCAGAAGGAAATGTAGAAACAATGAGACACACAAGAATGGAGAAAGAGTGCTGTGAAGTTGTTGTGCATGGCTGGGCGTGCGACTTTTGTGTATGATGAGATGAAAATACGGCTTGTTCTGTTTTACACTATTCCCAATGGCTTGATCCCAGATGTGCATAAATAATGTGGACTTACTTTTTTCTGTTTTATGTTCCACAGGAGAAAGATGGAGTGAAGAAGAAGCGGAGTAAAGAAGGTAACGTGAAATATTACCCTATTTGTAATAGACCTTTAAGAACTCTCAGAGTCACTCACGTTTCTTACACACGGACCTACTAAAACAGTCTCTCCCCGTACAACACTGCTACTCGGTAGTGAACTATATACATATATAGCAGCATCACTACTATTAGTATATATTAGTATATAGTGTTTGTGCGCTAGAGAAACTCTGCAGAATCAGCAGTAGATACAGAAAAGAAAGTGAATGAATGTTACTCACACACACACAGAGAAAGAGACTTGGTTTCTCTCCACCCAAACACGATAATGTAGTTTACAGTTTTGGGATCGAAAGGTACAACTGAGTAGAATAAAACTAGCGAACACTACCAAAAGACCTAAACGAAACTACAGAAGAAGTGTAGAAGCTTATTCACTACACTCCAATCCACCATCACCACTATTACCACACTCACCCACGTATGCATTTATTCCGTCCATTCTTTATCCCAGGACACACACTCTCCCTCTTCATATTATTGCTTCCACTAGGATTTATGTATTGTTTCCAGTTTCCAGGTATTTTCTCAAAAAGAACAGGGCAAAAAATACACGTATAAAAATAATGTATAAGCCGAATTGCCGAACCTGCATCTAACCACCAGAGGGGGAACCAAAGAAAGGGGCTCTCTGAATTAAACCTCACTCTCTTGGAATTTCCAATGATCAAATTCGAAAAGAGGTACAGACGAGAGTTAAACCACATTTTTATTTCAAAAGAGAGTCTTTCTCTCTGGGGTGTTGGGTTGGAAATCCAGTTGTCTACTTTCAACTTTCTTTGCATTGATTTAAGTGAGAGTAGAGACTGGCTGAGCATTATTACACTGTGGCAACTCTCAACGGTAGAGCTCTATCAGATCTGCGACTCACAATTCACTGTACATTTTTCTCCATTGAAAAGTCAACTCACCGAAGAAAGTACAGATCAAGTGTTTCTTACAAAACCCCGAGTTTCTATTTATTTATTTCCTTCGCAAAGATATTCCTGTCCGATCAAATGCTTTTTCAAAAATTCGATGAACCCTCTTGTCATGTCACTAAAGGAGTGTGTAGTGTGTACCACACACTCGCAGTCGTCATATACGATTTATTACAGCCCAACCTCAAGTGTAGTTGTCTACTTGTCTCTTCTTCGGATCCTTTTCAAACCAGTCTTTCCATTTTACTTCCCACATCATTCTGTGATTCTATCGGTGATATTTATTTGGATTCTTCCAATGTAGACGTGTGTAGGCATTAGCAGGTTCGATACTATCATTTCCCGTCGCTTTCCATTTTATCGCTAGACTTGCCCAACCTGTCAAAATGTTATTGAGACAAGGACAACTTTCATTTTGAGTTGGTGGTTTTGTCCTTATCCTTCAGACAGTTCGTTCAGCTCCATTCTTCCTTTCTTTCTTCTGTAGGAACTCGAGATAAAAATTAAATATGTCTGTAGACTCAGGGCTCTAATACTTAAAGAACTAGGTGTACGGTGTACTATAAATTCAACGCTTCTAGAGACTTAAAGTCTAAATGTGTCTACAATAATGGAGAGATTCCATCCATCCAACAACGTATTAGGGTACACTAATACTCTCCTTTCCAAGCACATTTTGTAACAGGAAACACGCCTAAATTGATTCGTATTTCACTTAATTGATTTCCGAGTATTCTACTTGAATGATTCGTACAGACGAATTCCGTTTCCCTTCAGTAATAATTGAAACAAGTTAAGACTTTCTTTTCCAGATTGGATAGTTGATTGATTGTTACCAGCGCGAAACTTTTATTCGCTTTTTACTTTTCACAAGAAGAATAAAAGTGATTCGTTAGAGAGCTGAGAAGGTGGCTGCTAAGGATCTTTCTAAGGACTCTAAATTCTATGACACTGGCATATAGTGGGTGTTGAACCGTTGAGCGTTATGTGTGTAGGCGGATTCCAGAAATGAAAATGGATAGCTCTATCTATCTCATCTAAAAGATTATTTACACACAATACACAGAGATACAATCAGGAAGAAGTATTAAGTCTGAAAAACAGAAAGTAATTGAACTTCATCTTTGGCTCGTTGAATGGTGGATAAGTACAAGGAAGATACTGTTGAGGACAGTTTTTGTCTTGTGCCCTTGGATTTCTCCTAAGAAGCTCAATTGAAACCATCCAGAGAAGTCCAATCCCCAATAATATTCCCTTCACAAAAGAAAGAATAGATATGTACTCATACACACACACACACACACACTTTGTATTAAATACACTCTGTGTGTGTGTGGTTTCAGGAAGCAATCAAAATTCAAGAGTTTTATTTTTCTCTTTTCTTTCCCTCACCAGGATTAATTTTTTTCTTTTAACGATTTCTCTTTTTCTCGCTTTATCCGCAAATCGTGCGTCCTCAAAGGCGAGTTTAGTGCAGGCAATGTGTATCTCTCCAACAAGTCCAACAGTCTTTAACAGAATCGATTTTATTTTGACAGCTGAGAGAAACAAGTTTCCTGAGCTTGGGTTAGGCTGTGTGTGTATTGTGTATATGTATATGTCAGAGTGCAGATAGTAATAGTAAGTAGAGTACCGGATGAAATGAAAGCTACATCGGATATATATTCTTTGTAGTTGAAAAAGAAGGGATTTGTGAACGGGAACAAAAGGGCGGAGAGACAGAATGTGTGCCACAGAAGTAAATCTCCCTTTTTGAGAGTTCAAATAAACCCTTCATGTTGTCGAAAGAAACGGAGGAACGGTTTCCCTTCGATTGAATTCCTTGACGAATTTCATTTCGAGACTTTGAAAGGATATGTGTGTAGTGTTCAACAGGTTCACTTTTCTTGCGCCCTCAGACCGCAGCATCTCTCTCCCTTTTATTTATTCCCCAGAATTACTAATGCATACGACATTTATGGGTGTGGAGAGTCTCGTCATAAACTTGTGTGCTACCGCATCATCCTATATGTGTGTGTGTAGTGGTGATGGTGATGGTGGCAGCGGTGGTTCTGCTGGTGAAAGCACACACACACACACACACTGAACCAACTAGCATAAGAATATAATAATGGGCTGTTGAGTCTCCTTGACTGGTCCATTAAATCTTTCGAAATGTTATATATCGGTAGATGAATGTGTATTTGTCCATAATTCATGAGAGCCAGTATTAAAAAAGAAAACACACACACACACACAAAACACTCCACAGCCCCACCACTTTCCCTCACGATTTGTCTTTCTAAAATTGTTTATTTCTTTTTTTCTCGTTCCTCGCCTGTCGTGCCCTCGTCGAACTTTTCGGAAACTTTGTCTGCCTGTTTCTTCTGCCTGCCTTGTGTGTCTCCTCGTGCAATTATCTTCGTATCGATTGAAATCACTTGAAATGCTCGTGATCATGCATACATAAATGAATGCTGAAACACACTTCCTCCGTGAAACCTTCGATCCATCCTCCTCATCCGACACACTCGACTGTCTCTTGGTGGCTCGGGGCTTTTCAAATTGCTATGCTGGTCTCTGCTACGTCTTCTTCTTCTTCTCCTACTTCAAACTCCTCGTGCTTTCCACAACCATCACCCTCACTATCAACACCACCATTACTTCACTCGTAATTGCATTTCTTCCTGGGGTAAGTGATATTCTTTTTTCACACGCTATTGTCACAAACACAAAACACTCGATGGATGAAAAGCTACGTACAACGTAACACCAACCGTCCACATATCTACACTATGTACTTTGTAGTGTCAATACTAGCTAGACTAGACTTTGTAGACCTTCTAGATTCCCAGATTTATTATACTTTGGCACAGCCATAATCATTTAAATAGGAAAAAGCACACTAAGATTGATGAAAGAATCGAAAATGCATGGAAATGAGATGAGACTTTATGTACAAACACACACACACACACGATGTGTTCCTATTCATTACAGAATTTGCATCTTCCTGCTGTAAATCTCAAATGGAAATTTCTTTTTTCTCTTCACACAGACATCCTCAACAATCCTACAGTTCTCATCGAAGGAGTTCTGTTTCGAGCGAGGTACTTGGGATCCACTCAGTTGGTATGCGAAGGCCAACAGCCAACAAAAGCTACTCGGATGATGCAAGCTGAGGAAGCTGTATCCAGAATCAAGGTATGTCTTTATTTCCAGCCTCGTCTTTATAGTTCCTAACTGTTTTCCTCTTAAACCACTAAAATTCTAAACTGTTTCTCATCAAATTTGTAACACAAGGGACTAGAAAGTTTGTACTGACCAAAAATACTGAGAGAAAGGTTTCCAAATTATTACAAATTACAATAGAAGAATTCTTGAAACAAGTAACATTAAATAGAAGGGTCCGTGTGTCAATCAATCATCTTCTTGTAAATTCTTATGATTTTTTATGTTTCTTTCTTTCGTTTCAAAAGTTATTTTGCCATGTCTGGCTTATAAGCTTCATTAATAATTGCTAATAATAAACAAGCTACAAAATAATTACTGGAATCACCTGCACAGCTTTGCATGACACGTTTCGCATGTGTTTGTCCTTTTCAATCAATACAAATTGGTCCCGTCTGGCGTCTACAGTCGTGTTGCATGAATAATTGAATGTTATCGCGAGTCATTTGAGAGTTTCCTCGTATACTGGTGCTTTATTTGTTCACATTTACAAATTACAAACTGTGTAACTCTGTTTATAACATTTATAATTATCGCTATAATGTGTTCGTTTCATGCCTAAAAACAAACCTAAAATCTAATACAAACAAAATATAATCATACTAATACGTAATAATACATTGTAACAACAGTTTTGTTGGTTCTTCGGCTAAAAAATGAGATTATACCTTTCATTCTCAACCCGTCGGTCTTGCGACCAGCTACGAGATACGTATCAAAGTATCACAAATTAGCTAGCCGTTTCTTTCGTTTCAATTAAACCTGGGGAATGATTGCGTCGGTGTAATTAATGAAGATAAACTAGACAGCGAAACACAAAGTTTATCTAGTGCGCGATGGTTGTTGGTGGTAGAAAGTAGAAAGTAGCAACAGTGTATGTGTGTATAACTTTTAGACATGATTGCTGGAATTACTTTAGAAAGATAATATCTTATGCGATGATTATCTTAAGTCATAAAAGAAAGGGGAAAGTTTTGGTTAGCATCAAATGTGTTACTTGGTTATTTGTAACTTTCCCCGGTGTAGTCTGTTTCCCTGTGTTATTTAGTGTGTTCCTACAGAAAAGTATCCGTTCTAATAATAATTGTTCCTTGTTCCTGCAGAAAAAGTCTCTCTCGTTTCTCTCTGTTAACCTTACAAGTTGTGTTGCGTGGTTGAATTAGTCCGTAGCATCATTTGATAGTGTAGTGTGGCCCTTTTAGTCCGTAGTGAAGTTCATAATGTAGCGTGTGGTTTCCCTACGCGTTCTTCTTCTTCTTCTAGCTTCGATGATTAATTTTGTTCTGGCTACATTTTCCTAATTTCTGTTGATAGTTTATAGTTTCAGTATAAATAAGTTTTGTTTGAAGTTTTTATTTCCAAGTTTCTTGGCTGATCGAGGAAGTAAGTGAGTAGAAAAAGGAGAGAGAAATCGTTCTGCACTCTCCTACTAGTTAGTCTCAGCAAACGGAAAGAGTTTATAATTACTTCTTGCCAGTGGTTCGCTCCTTTCCTTGAAGTGTACGTGTGTATGTGTGTGTGTATGATGTCTAGAGAACATCTTTTAGTTATTTACAAAATGTAGTGAGGAACGTGTAGAATTGGTTCCTTCTAGTCTCTGTCTGTCTTACTTGTGTAGAGAGGTGAAAGGATCCTGCGGGAAGATATGCTAATTTCACTTCCACACAGGTTGTGTAAGCTGTTTAGACAAGAGTCATTTCGTTTCCTAGTAAATTTTGATGTCATACGCGGTTGTAGCTGGTGATGCACCCCTCAAATTCTGAAATTACGTCTCAGCTTGTGCTTAAGTCTAGTCCTCTAGTCTACTAGTAGTAATATTAGTCACTGCGGTCTTGGATGAGAGAGAGAGTTGGACCACATCACATTCAGTCCAAGTCTGACACGACTTTCACTCTCCTCAGTAAAGTAGAATGTAGGTCTGTAGGGTAGTTGGATGTTGGACGTGTCTTGAGAAGAGTAGTTTCATATTATTCACTCATATTTCTCAACATCGTTTCACAACAGCTATATAATAAATGTAAAGCCAAACATACGTATGCAAAGTGAAAGTACAGCTCCCTCCGTACGTACAGCAAGCAGCGTGTGGAACTCCCCAATTCCTAAAAGTTGTCTTCAATCTCCCAAAAAAATGAATTATGATGTCTTCCGAAAAGTAATAATCACGCAAGGGGGTACAAATATACAGAAACACATTTCGCATCTCTTCTTTCGTATTTTATTGCAAACCTATGATAATAAGAATAGCAATGCAGATAATATTCCTTCTATTTTCTCTATAAATGCCAACTTATTCAGGCCAAGCTATTTAAGTACACTTTTGACTTTCAAAAGAGCTTTAAACTTCCTCCAAACACATTTTACCCTTAATAATGAGACTCTCCTTTTAAGTTGTGCCTTCGCCTTCCTTAATGTCTGCAATAAGGACATAACCATTACACAAAGTGTAATTTCATCCTTGTAATGATTGTCTTTACTCACTCACTTCCTATCTCTCTCTTTCACCACTTTTCCAATCGTCCCACTATAATCATTTTTATCTCTCAATGTTCTTCTTTCTTCCGCCATATTCTTCAAACTGTCTTTCTCCTCATCTCTCTCTACTTGTGTAGCCTGTTGCGTTGCATTTTATCCAAAATCGCTGCCCATTCATTTCCCCAATTAATCCAACTTATCACAGCGCGACATCTTTTTATTTTTTAAAGCATGTTGGGAACAATTGGCCGTATGTGTGTTAATTTACAACCTTAAGTTTTTATACATATATTTACTTTCACATTAATTTAAGTATATTCCATGTAAGTAGCTTTATTATTGATTTCTTTAGTTTAAAAATATGTTTTCATTTATTTCATTATCATTTCTTAACTTTTAATTATTTCTCCGACGACATCTCCAATCTCTAACACGGAGAAAGTGTCTACTTAAACCAGAAATGATTCTGACATTCAACGGTACAATAATAATGCCACATTAACAACACACAAAGTATATAGTGAGCTACGCATAAGATGATTTCACTTCATTGAACTCATTTCCTTGATTTGACATGACAGTTCAATTAAACGTATACGTCCCATTCATATTTCATGTCTTTCTCTCTCTGCTAGTCTCTACTTTTCCTCACAAGACACGAGAGAATGATTTATACATTTTGACAGTCAACACTGGCCTCCAGTGTACACCAAAAAAAGAGCACAAGGAGACAGGCAAAGAATACTCAAAAAAAGTTTCCAGTGAAAGTCCTTCTCTTACTTTCTCCATGCTTATTTAACGAACGACACGCCAGGCTGTCTTGTGGGACTCCCACTAACTTAATTCAAATGAGAGACAGCCATCCATGCATAGTTAGCTGAGGATTCGCGATTCCTCTCTTCTTCTTCTTAAGTAGGCAGCCTCCTCCATCATTTTGTCTATGTTATGTTACGCAGTTGAGTACAACTTCTTCGTCAGTAAACGGCACTCCTCCTACGTCTACTGAGCAGGGCTCCTCATTGAAGGGCTCGAGCACCATCCATCCATCCGTTGTTGCTCCCTTGCCTTCTTCACTCACACAAGTTCACGACCAATTATCACCACTCCCACTCTCTTCTTCACTGCCCCCCTCAAAGATCGAAGACGTCCTCGAAGACTACGCCTACCCTGAAGACGACGAGAGTTGTTGCGAAGACGATGAGAGCCTTTGTGAAGAAGGAGATGAAGACATTCTCGAAGACACTTCCCCTCACCATTCCACTTCATCTTTGGGAGGACTCACGAGCTCCAAAGCCACAGGAATCCTTCGGAGACTTCCTCCTTTCGAGAACATTCACGGATCAGCAAATGCTCTTCATGACGACGGAGGAGGAAGCAACAGTGTCGGTGGTGGTGGTGGCATTTCACTCCATCATAATCGCACAGGAGGAAGCCGAGGCAGTCTCAGCGGAGGAGGTGTTGGCGGTGGAAGTTGCGAAGCTTTCCCCACCGGAACATCTGCAGCTCAGTCTCCTTCATTCCTCCACATAATTCCTCCGTATGGATCTGCTCTCCCAGGAACAATGTTTCGCCTCAGATTTGTCGGATCGTTGGAAGTTGATGAAGAAATTGGCAGTGGAAAGCGAAGGAGGAAACGACCTAAAAAGACGATGGTCGAAGAAGCCGTCATGAAAATGAAGGTGGGCGGTCCCAGTCCTACTCCTCCCCCTTCACTCTATATTTCTTATTCTCTCGGTGTTTTTTATATATACTTCCTCCCCACTCATCAATTATAATTAAGCACTATAGAGTACGTCTCATTTGCACACACACACATGCGGTTCAATGTCCAATAAAAATTTATTCTATCCCCGAAATTCCGTTTTTTTAAAGTAGTCTCATCCTTTTCCTTGTCCCAGTATTAAATAAAATACACACACAATCACTAACAAAACTAACAATAAATTAACAAAACCAATGCAATCTATAGATACGGTAGTGTGCTTTAAGAGATTATCCAATTAGCACTTTCACCACTTGTGTGGCCAACACACAAAGTCACAATTCACGTGAATATATTCCTTCCTTACGGAGAAAGCTTAAACAATTCCACATACAAAAATGCAAAATGCTGCTGCTACTCTCCTAGCTGCTACTCCTGCACACACAAACTAACGAGGACTCATTGGGAACTCTGTTTGTGTGTTACTTCTCTCAGCTTCATTTATTTATTTGCTTCATTGTTATTCCTTCATTAGATTTGGATTGCGTCCAAATCTTCTTGTTAGTTTAGATTAGTTTGTACAGAGTTTCCCCCTAAGTAAGTAAATGATTCGTTCAAAGGAGTCCTCTTGTTATCATTAGTAATGAGTTTAAATACTTTACTTGCACCTCGCTACCTCTCTCCCTTTCTCTTATCATCAAAGGACTCCCATCATCATCCTCAGGTATCTCCTCCTTCTTTGAACGGAGTATACGAGTCTGAGTGAAAGCTCACCTGCAGTAGAAACAAACAGATATTTAGATTTAGTGTAGACAGGTGTGCGCTCATACAAAGTTATAATCGTATTACTCAACTAGAAATAAATAAATAAATAATTCATGCCTGAAAACTTAAACTCTACAGCTTCTTCTGTTCATCGTGCTCTGCTTGTTGTTGACCTACTTGGACCTTTTTTCCGTTCGTATGTAAATCAGTAAAAGACTCGCTCTCTCTCTCTCTCTTTCAGTTCGTATCTAGCGAAGAATCTATATTATTTAATACTTCTATTTATTATGTAATACGTCTATTATAGCTGAGCTGTTGGTTGTTGGTTGTTGGTTGGCTTTTATGGTTCCTAGTTTCCTATGAATGCTAATCAAGTTTGAACAGTTGAGTTTCAAGTTTGTTGAAGTACTGATGAAGTGATTGAAAGAAGCTTAATTCACAGTTTCTGAGCCACGAATGAAAGGCCAGAAGAATTGTTGTGGGAAAGTTAGGGAAGATGTTAAAAAGCATCCAACCCACTTAGCGTGTTACGTACAAAAGGTCTCTCCTTGTGTTAATTGATTTAATGGGTATAATTATATTTGTGTATCCCTTCTCTCTTCTCTCTCTCTTTATTGTCTGTGTCTCTATCTCTTTCAAGTATTTTAAGTGTTTTCTTGTCTCCCATTTTTTGCATTGCTGCTCTGGTTCTCTCCTCCCTTCTTCTATTGACCTTACTACTTCTACTACTACTACTACTACTACCACTACTTCTACTACTACGTCTTCTTCGTCTGAATGACCGTCCTTATATTCTAATTGACGGCCATCTCTTCATCCTTCCGCAGTCTATGGTAAGAAACACACTAACAACGCCCTCAAAAGACCAAAGAACACAAAATATCCCGCAGGATTTTAGGTGAAAGCGTATTGACTTTCCTATAAGAAGTTCTAAAGGAACACACACAGGCTACTTCCTCGTTCATGTCTGCACAGCACTTTTGTTAACTGTGGCCTCTTAAAAAAACACTTTTGTATACAAAATACAAACGAACACTACGATTTTGTTGTGTATTCTGTTAACATTCCGTATTTTTTAAATGGAGTAGGTAAACTTCCATGTCTTCCTTTGCGCCTTAATTGTTCGCTGTCCCGTGTTGTACTTGTGTCTGGTAGATTAAGCATATATTACCCTAATAATCCTACCGCCCACTGTGCCCCCTATTTCTCCATTACGTAATCGCAGTAAAGACATAACTGCACGTAGAGCGCATAAAGGTGTATAGTTACACTTCACGTTTTTCTCCCACAGAAAGTTTAGTAAAAGAAAGGAATGCTAATGCTTAGCGAGATCTCCGAGATTACCTCCAGGTTAAATAGGTTGACGTATAAAGAGATTGTAAGTAAATATACAGGGTGGATAGTTATTCTGAACCCATCCACCCATCAACAGACGCTGTTCTGCGGTGGTTTGGGTAAATCTCACATAAGTGTAGTGGTTTGTTGCAGTGAAAGTAATAAAAGAAGAGAGATTCCTGTAGAGAGAAAGGTTGAACTTTAGACAGCGAGTCTCTCTCTCCTCAGGAAAGGTTATGATGACTTAATGAATGCTTAGTTTACTTTGATCTCGAGTCCACATGAGTAACCTTTTGAGTGCTCATTCAAGTAGTTCATCATCGCAGACTTAGTTTTAGCCCTCACAGATGATGTAAGAGAGTCTCTCTCTCTCTCTCTCTCTCGTTATCAAACGGTTAGCAAAGCAAGGGAAGAAGAGTTTTGAAAGAACTAACGGAGGAGGAGGAGTGGTTTCAATTCGTCGTTCGCAAGGTACTTAACATTTCCCGTCCAGGTTCCGTCAGACACACGATGAAAACCTCCTCATCCGACGACCCTGCTGCTTTCCTTCTGCGGTTTGTTTTGTTTGGCTCGTTGGCTGGCTGTAGCGTAGCCCATCCATCCATCTCGACTTCCATCGACGAGATGCTCTCTGTACTTTCTATCTGTGTGTGTTTGTGTGTGCTTTCTCCCGATTACTTTTACCCCACAAGAGTTTCCTTGGCTTATGTGATTTCTGTTTTGTTTGCCCACACACTACAATCTTTGTGACGTGTTCCATGAACCAACGAGATGAAACCTTTTGACATAAAAGATAAAATGGGAAGAAGAGTACCAATACTTCCACCAAAGTCTCCTCCGCACTTCCTAACCGTCGCAGTTTATTTCAATTGGGCATGATGTTCCAAATATGTATGCCTTGTGTTGCTTCCAACAATTTATCTCCTACCACTTCAAACATAAAATATATTTGAGTCCACACACACACACACACAAGCTCTTACTTGTCTTATGTATATAGATATACAATAAATATGTGTGTGTATGTGTGTGTGTGTGCCCATAATCCTGTGACTTTCACCACTCACTCCTCATAACTCATGTAACACTTCACAAGACATGAAGAGTGTGTGTGTTGTGTGGGTAAAAGCTTTTCTCCATCCAATTTATCTTCATTACGATTTGTGTGCGTATCGTGTTAAGTTTTATGTGATTTGATCCCAGTCGTGTGGTCCTCGAGGTGGGCTTCCCTTTATTTATTACTTTCTCCACTTGAGCCATCGTTTTCATAGGCAGCTCCTCATTACTCTTCTGGTTCCACCCGCACTGATCACATTTTATGCAAATCTCCCGTTTTTTCATTGAGAACTTCAGATCGCCCTGAATTAATCCACATTTGATGAGTGTGCTTAGTTGGAGGATTAAGGATGAATGCTTAAAGATTTGAATTGTGTTTGAACGTCCGCAGGCACCGGAAGGAGAGACTCAGCCCAGTACGGAAGTCGACTTGTTCATCTCTACGGAAAAAATAATGGTGCTCAATACGGATCTCAAGGTATGAATGAATGAATACACGGGGGCAATGTTGACTGCTCGTGCGAATAAAGCCGATGAGGTTGTTTAACGAGGTTGTGGGTTGCAGGAAATAATGATGGATCACGCATTGAGGACGATCTCTTACATCGCGGATATTGGAGACCTCGTAGTGCTAATGGCGAGACGAAGGCCGGTGCCTACCGACACAGTTGATGAGTCCAAACCACCCCGTCCACCAAAAATGATTTGCCATGTTTTCGAGAGCGACGAAGCTCAATACATTGCTCAGTCAATCGGCCAAGCGTTCCAGGTGGCGTACATGGAGTTTCTAAAAGCCAATGGCATCGAAGATAGCAGCTTCGTGAGGGAAATGGATTACCAGGAGGTTCTCAATTCTCAGGAAATCTTCGGAGATGAGTTGCAAATGTTTGCGAAGAAGGAGCTGCAGAAGGAGGTACGCCTTAGAGGAGTCTTTCTCTTGTAATGACTTGGATTTGTGATGGATTAAGGCTAATAATAATGACTCCGTTGGTGAAGGTGGTGGTGCCGAAGACGAAGGGAGAAATCCTCGGAGTGGTCATCGTGGAGTCTGGCTGGGGAAGCATGCTGCCGACTGTGGTCATCGCGAATCTCGCTCCATCCGGTGCGGCTGCCCGTTGTGGCCAGCTGAACATTGGGGATCAAATCATAGCGATTAATGGTGTCAGCCTAGTTGGACTTCCTCTATCCACGTGCCAAAATTACATAAAGGTACAAATCTATATGAAACTACCTAACTACCTTCCCTCTCTCTCTTTTTCTCTCTCTCTCTTCATCGTATTCCCATTACTGCTCACCAAGGATCATCAGAACTTTCACAACCAACAAACCTTCCATCTCTCTCTACACTTAAACTCCATTTGACTTCTCATTTCTCTCAAGCATTTCTCCCCGTGTGACACACTTAATGAAATCCCTAATCGTACATTTCAACTTCTTTTTATTCCCATCCATTTTTGGTATATACGCGTAGGAAGAAGATCCTCGCATTTAGTCAGGCTTATACAACTCCGCACACTCGTTTCTTACTTTCTCCCTTCCAACTTACTTACTACGCTGTTAGTTGAAATTGTTTATCCTTCCCTTAATTTATTAGTCATGTATTGCGCAATATGTCGTGTAGTGCAGGAGCAATTCGAGGCAAGTAAATGGGACTTTTGAGTGTTAATGAAAGTGGAGCTTTGGTCTTTGCAGTTTATATCTCCAGCCTCTCCTCAGCCCTATCCCGTAGATAGACGCACAGCCATATAAACACACACAACTCCTCCATACTCCATATTAAATAAAAGGGTTATAAAGTTGAGTAGCGAATAAAGTCATGGAGAAAGTGGCTACAACAGCAGATGGGAAACTTTCCTTATTATTGCTTACTCCAATTCCACCTTCTGTGTGTGTGTGTGTTTCTCCGTGTCTCTTTGTCAGTTTAGCCGTTCTGAAATTGTGTAATTGATCCCACAGGTACGATTTTCATGAGTTCTCCCTCAGAGATAGACAGCAGATAGAGAAAGGAGGTAGTACACAGATAGTAGATAGGTAGGAAGCTCGCAAAGATAAGTCGCTCTCTATCACGTTGTTGCCTCTATTTCCTCCTTAAGATGAGAATCGCACAGATGGCCTATTACAAGTGGATTCGAAGAATAACTTGTTTTTTTCGCTTTCCTGTGTACTACGTCCTTCTCTAATAGAGATCTGCCGAGTCTCTGTGGAGGTATTATAGCGTCTCGTACAGCCGGGCAGGTCAGGCTCAGTCAAACTGAAGGGAGATTGACTTTATTTATACGGAATAATTCCACCAGGTACACAAGACCAGGAAGTTGAAGGGATTTAAGTGGCAATAAAAATGCATACTCAAGTCTCCTCCAGATTCATTCGTACCTGACTTCCTATTAGTTCACTCCGAGTTAACTCCCATCTCAAATTCCAATTTACCACCAGTACATGACTTTATTTCAAAATCAAATTATTCTTTTTATTATTTCTCTAGCCGCCTAGACCTAGACTAGATTCTCTAGATTTCTAAAGATCTACAGACTTTCTCCGTACTACAATAAGGTGGCTAGTAATACTAGTAGTGTTATTAGTAAGTTGTAACTAAACCAGTAAAAAAGTATCCTAGAAGAAATCTGGGCTTCCCGATACGACTAGACTGCTAGTCCTGACATGTATACACGAAAGTCTGGTAGAGACATTAAAATGAAATGAAAGACTGTTGGACAGAAGGAGAATGGAGGAAAGTTCATTTAAAGAGTCACACACACTTTCTCCTTGTCCACAAACACACAGAAAAAGAATAAATTCAATGAAGCTGCCGACTACCCGTGAAGTAGACAGCGTTTTACTTTGCAGACACAAAAAGTGAGTGTGGAAGGCAGGCAGGCGATGACTGGATGACGTTAACACCCGCAATTCAATCAGTTGATTGAATTTAGCGTCGTATCGTGTACAACTTTTGTACCGTTCATGAGTTGAAATTAAATGGCTGATTTCATTCTGATAAGTATATATCTGCACAAATACATGCCTACCTGGAGAAAGTATACAGTCAGTATAGAGGAGAGACCACTCGCTGGATTTGAAATGAAAGCCGTGGTGGTCGTCGTCAGCGTCGACCAGCGCGTTACTTATTATTGAAGACTTAAGTAGTGAAAGGATAAGGTTTCCAATGTAATTGTGTAACTCTTTTATAATCTCTCTCTCTCTCTCGTCGTCGTTCGTTCGTTTGTGATGGTTGCGATTGCCAGAGACCTTTTTGTTGGATTTCTACGTGTGTGTGTGCATTTCATAGAGAGCCACCACACTGCTTGTTACAGGCAGCAGCAGCAGCTCTTAGCCAACAATCGGATTTACTTTTACTTTCTTCACTACTCTCTCTCGTTTCTATTGTAC
Source organism: Isotomurus palustris (assembly GCA_034696625.1). Taxonomy (NCBI): domain Eukaryota; kingdom Metazoa; phylum Arthropoda; class Collembola; order Entomobryomorpha; family Isotomidae; genus Isotomurus; species Isotomurus palustris. Next base: position 23,705 of record JAQGAD010000724.1, read on the forward strand.
AGTTTTGTATGTGTGCGGACAAGTTGTGTGTGTTAAATCCGTTGCTGTGTGTAGAGTTTCTTTTGTTACCCATTCACCAGTCCTCCTCGCAAAGTCCATGTGAAATTCATCTCTCGTGCTGGTTCCGTTTTCAAGAGTTTCCTATTGTGAACTTTCCCATGCTCAATCAACGAATAATGTGAAAGAATGAATAGAAAAATCGGTTTGCATGAATCATGAATTCGAATCATGTTCTTCACAGACTCGAGAGTTGGCCATATTTTAGACTAGATTTCAATCAATAGGCCCACCAGCAGAATGTGTATAATATTTCACCAAGTTTCAGTTTATTCTTTCGCCTGATTCATTGCGAAGAGAGATGAAAGATCAAAGGTGAAGCGGATAAAAAGTAAGAGAGATGGAGAGGTCAAGTGGCTCTCTACTTTCCAATTGAAAGGGAAATGGAAGAAAAAGGAGAGAGAAAGAAAGACTCCCAGTTTCGCCTTTTAAACGAAACTCCTGCTTAAGTTTGGAATGTATTTTAATTGACTGTGTGTGGTTGATTTTATTGTATTTTTGTATTTCTTTCAGAACACAAAAACTCAGACTGTTGTAAAGCTTACTGTAGTGCCATGTCCTCCAGTAGTGGAAGTCAAAATAAAAAGACCTGATACTAAGTACCAGCTTGGGTTCAGCGTACAAAACGGAGTGGTATGTGAATTGATTACTATTAATGTGTAACTATTTTGATTGGAAAGTCATTTATTAACCTATGGGGAATTAATTGTTTTGTTTTATTACGCAGATCTGCAGTCTCCTTCGAGGTGGGATCGCTGAAAGAGGAGGTGTTCGTGTGGGCCATCGTATCATAGAAATAAATAGTCAATCTGTAGTCGCAGTACCGCATGAAAAAATTGTTAATTTACTTGCAACTTCTGTTGGAGAGGTGAGAAACACAATAATTCAATAATTTCTATACTTTTTGAATGATACGAAATATTTACTCATTTGTTTTATTTTTCAGATAAACATGAAAACAATGCCCACGTCAATGTTTCGACTGTTAACTGGTCAAGAGACACCTCTTTATATTTGATCGGGGAAAGTGCCATTACTTACGCTTCGCTTTGACTTAATCAAAAGTTTTATCACCTCCGTAATAAACTGAGCACACTCACAGAAGATATGAAGACGTTCACGAAAAGAATACTATAGTCAGTTAAAAGCAAGAATTATGACAAGAAACTTCTCATTATCAAATCTTATATGAATTGCAAGAATGAATGTAAATCGTGGGAACCTAAATTATAAGCACACACACACACATACAAGCTGCTTGAAATCCTGGAAATCACAAGGCAAACGCAAACCTCTCGAACCACAAACGGTTTTTTGGGAAGGCACCGACCGCAACGGTTGTCCAAGGAATAAGCAGAAAAACTACCGTGTAACTTATTTAATAAGCGTAAGAATAGGAAAGTTACTAAGTAATCCATATTGTACGCGCAGAACTGCTTGATCGATATCAAGAAATACAACCTTAGGAATATAACAATAATGTAAGTGAAGCAAGAGACTTATCATCATCCACATACGCATTGTACATTCAGCGTAAGACGTAAGAAGAATAGAATTTAATAATTTGTTTATATTTTACTCTCTTTTACGTGAACTAAGCTCCATTCTAGGCAAAGAATTGGTGTTTATTGTTGTCAATGAAGGGTAGATTAGCAATGTGTAACACGTATAGTAACACTTGTCTTGTATCATCTTCATAAGTTATGTAAACTGTGCATATGATCTTCCAACCTAGAAAAAGAAAGACGTGGCACAGTTCTCCACGAGAACAAAACTGAGAGTCTCGTGTGAGAAATGAGTATAGCAATCATCTGTTATCTCTCAGCCAATTACTAAAGTTACTGATTGTTTAACTGTTACCGTTCATCGTGTTGTAGATATATAAGTGAGAGTCAATGAGGAAAGAAGTTAAATGCAGCGTGTTGTGTTATTAGCTATTAGTCTGATGTCGTATTTACTTGTTAGTGTGTGTGTCCTACAAAGTGATGTGGATATATAAATGGCGCATATCGGAATGTTCTTAGTAGAAAATGACATGAAAGTGTTCATGGGAAGGACGGATGTGCTCTCAGCATCCTACAGAATACATTTTACTGCCCAACCACTAAACTAAAGAAATGATAAAAGGGTTTGTGAGTGTGGGAGAGGTGCCTTGAGATTTGGTTCTAAGGGATCAACGAAAGAAGAGAAGCTAAAAAATGAAGGAAGGAAACGGAGGAGGAAACACAGGAAAAAGTCAAGAAGCGACCGCGTAGGTATTATCCGTGTGTGTATATTTCATACCTCCTACTTTTATTATTACACAAGTGTCAGAATTGTATTTAAACAAAGTGTTTTGCAACCTCAGAACTTAAATCCTTATTTACAACTTTGTTAACATCAAATGAGAAACTTGTGTTGCTTGCATAGAGAGGAAGTCCATCCTCCGCCTTTTCTAATTACTTTCACTCTGTTGCTCTGAAGGTAGAATTTCCTCCTAAACTACGTTCACCTTTATCTAATTATTACGAAGCACCTGCGTCTACCCCCGCAGAAAGGCAGAGAAAAGCTTAGCAGCTCATTTTGTCTCTAACTATACTCGTTGCACAATAAGGAGAAAAGCAGCTTATGATTATTACAAATCACGAATGACTTGCAATTCACATATGGGTCTCTCTTTTGTTTATGTTAATACTCTCCTCCTATTTTTAGCTTATCAAAGATGGGAATTGCAATTTGCTTTTATATTCACTACCCAATATTGATCTCGTTTATTCTACCTCCTCTCTGTTTCTGCTAATTTTATTAACCAGGACGAACTGATAGAAATAGATCAATAAAAAGAGTGTCCATAGTCTGGAATCATATTTACCAATTAACTAGTTTGCAACTTCCAATGCTCTTTAATCTCCGTGGCCATCTACTAATTAATAACAATAAAAATGCTTGTCCAAACTACTCTCACAATTTTGTAGTAATTAAGTTGTATTAATGAATTTGTATACTCATTTAATCGCAATGCAGTCACAATGAAAAATGCAGCCGCACATTCTACAATAATTAAGTTAAATGCAACTTACGTGTCATTTTTTTGAACTTTTGTTAGTCTGACGCAACGAACGAGCCAATTTGCTAGCAACCGAATGTTACCTAAGATTCTACTGCAGGAATTAAAATATGTTTTGTTAGGATTTTAGGATTCGAACGAGTGTGCGAGAATCGACTGAATGGTTTTATGTAATGGTGTGAGGGAATATGACGCGCATCTCGACTTCTGAGTGTGGATTCTTGAGAATTAAATATCAAGAAGCCTGTTAAGTTAAGTTTAATTAAGTTGCCCGTATGCTTGGCACTTCGTCAAAAAATGTACCACATCATCTATCGATCTAATCTCTATTTATTATGAATCGCTGGTTTCGAAAGTCTCTCTCTCTCCGAAGCTGCTACTGCTAAAGCTAAAATTGCTACTGAACAAATAATATCATCATCTAATCAATAAATGTCTGTTATATTAACGCATGATTCACATTCAGAGGTATTATATTACTTAATTACAAGTCCTAAAGATGGATATATGTATATCTGAGTTCGTTTGAGTGTGGGTTGTACAAATAAGTGAGACACATATTCTAGTAACCTTATACTAAATACTAAATACCTTATAAGCTACTTATTCTAGTAAATTACTAAAACTACCGGTTAAGCCACAGCCACACACACATAAGTAAGAAGGGTGTGTGAACAAGAAAGAAATAATATTCACTACTGTACTAATCTACTTATAGGACTATAAATAAATTCTCTTTAGGAAAATGTATTCATACTAAAGTGAAATGATATCAGAAATAAATTAGAATAGTAATTTAATTAATTAGAGCTCGTGGTGTACTTCTATCATCGATATAGCTTTCGCATAATTTACTGCAGAGATCTACTCGCGCTGTGCATCGTTTGTATGTCTAAAATGTAAGTGAATTATCAAAGATCTGCTATAACAATAAATTATTGTACTTGAAAAGAATATCTATTAAGTGAAATTACTGAGACAAACCAGAGGAGACGCAGATCACACTGAACTGGAGTTATTACTTTAGAACTTAATAAGTTTATCTGAGCGTGTGTAGTCTTATGAAGGTGGAAGTATGAAAGTAATTATACAAAATGAGAAAGCATTCAACAGTGATGATTGTATGAGTAATCATAATACGATGATGCAGTTACATGGATTTACTTTTACTGTCAGTTGAATAAAGCGTATTATTATGTAAACCGATTCAATCTATTTATTTAACACTATTTGGATTCATTAAAGTATAACTGAATGAAAAACAATCAACACTTTCAATAGATACAAGCGATCACTTGATAGATCTAATAGGCCAAATTATTATAGAAAGTACGAATTGCAGGAAAGCTTCTATTAGTTAATGAAGTCCATAATGTACCACTCCAAGGGATAATAAGTATGTCGGTACAAGAAAGCTTCGGAAGGATGGCTAAATATCTTTGGATTGTGGTGAGCTGCAATGACAATCTTCTCTGGGTAATCATTCAGATAAGCTCCCCACCATCCGAAACTGCTTGCACTCATGATATTATGTCGACATTGGGACATCAAGTATAAGTCTTCCACTAACGACTTTTCAGAATCCGAAACCCATTGCAGTTCATCAAAGGCCGCGATTGAAAGCAGTCCCTTGAAGTCTGCTTTAACCTTTGAGATGTCGTCTGAAAACACAAAGAAACTTGCAGATCTCCCGATCTCTCCGAGTCGATTTCTCATTTCATCCATCGCCGTCAAGTAAAAAGTCGTGTTCACTAAGCGATTGCTAACGCGTGTGAAGTCCCCTCGGCGGACATGGACGCACACAGGATCATTTGTGAGATCACTTACTCCATCAATTACACTCTTCCATTTAACCACAGCCGATGAGTTTTTAATGTTCTTGGGTCTGAAAAACTTCTTAATTTCGTCTCTGTAAGGATGAAAAAACAACTCCGATTGGCAGAAGCCACCCAGAGTCAAAATTGAATTATTTGTCACCTGAAATACAATAGTAATGATTGAGTCTTCAATCGTTCACAAATCAATCGGAATTAAATAATAATCTTACTAGTACACTCGTGTACCTTGTAGTCTTGAGCTAGTACAGTTGCATCCCCTAATCCTTGAATTCGAGAATGGTGTCTGGCTTCGTTGATGTAATCACTTATCAGGTGGACCCTCTTCGTGTCATAACGGGGCAGTGGAACGTTTAATAAATGCAGAGCGAACTCTCCATGCGAAAGGCTAGAGCCTCCAACTTTAGGATCCGATCCTGGTTTACTATCCACATGTACAAGAAGTGGTAGTTTGTTTTTCTTAGCGATTGTGTAGACCGAAGCGAACTGAAACAATTGATTGCCGAGTCCGCCATATGACTTGAAGTAAACGAACGGTTCCTCAGGAATCCACAGTGTCGGATCTAAAGTTTCGTTTTCAGAAGAATTTGACGCACACTTTGGACACGTAACAGGATTAAAAGAGGTGTGATAAAGAACTGAATTTGAATTCCCATAATTGATAATGGGAAAGTAATTTGAAGAGGGCAGTAGATTGGTGCAAACAGTAATGGAAATCAAGACAGCAACAGTGATGAAGATGAACACAATTAAGTTATGACGCTTAATATTGAAATTCATGCACGAGGCTTTGTGAAATATATTGTCAGTGAAAGCCATTTTCGAAAAAACACGGTGATGATGAAATACTTCAGAGAACCTTATGAATCATTTGCATGAAGGTGAAGGGAAGAAGTAAAGTGTAAAACTTGAAGCTGCGACTCAATTTGCAAACATTCCAGTTCAGATGATTATCTTGGGTCGTTGCTGGGGGATAAGGAAAAACAAAGTTAAACGCTTTTTTTAAACTCTTGGTCTTTTGGAATGGACTCACAATGGAATACTTTATAAATCATTTTGTACTTTTGTTTTTGTAACTCATTAAGATTCATTATCATTCGCAGATTGGTTCACGTTTTAAAGATGTCCAGGAGATCTCCTTCAAGAGAAAACTCAAGCAAACTCACGTCAATCTGGCACCAACTAGAATACCTCCTTCTTGCGACACACGACCCTGAGGGCCCACCGTTAGACCTTCCGTCTCCCAAATCGGTCTCATCACATAACCCTTCGTATTCT
>JAQGAD010000725.1:0-29870 GCA_034696625.1 Isotomurus palustris
ACACACACACACACACACACAAATTCCTATAGTTTAGTGTATATCTTAAGTGAATCTCCTATATTTATATCTATAGGTATCCTGCGTGGAGATCTGTGTAAGTATTATATCTTTCATACGTGACACAGAGATCGAGAGAAGAGGTGTGCAGTATAAAAGTTCGCATTGGTTGGTCTTTGGGTTGTTCTTCGTGGTGATGATGGGATGGGAATGATGGGATTCATTTCGCAAAGCGTCGACTCTCCAAATTGGCAATTCCTATTCCAATCTGGTTCTTCTTATTCTGCCGATATGTGTGTGTGTGTTCGTGCGAAATGTGTGGATGAGCCATTTCACTATATTACTGCCACCTCCTTGAGTCTCTCAAGGAAATGCAGCTTGTGTGCCAAACATACGCCAAAAAAGTAAAAAGGTTAGCACAGAACGAGATGAGCTCTCTCTCTCTCTCTCGTGCTTTCCTATTTATTACGAGGAGAGTATCATTTACAAGCGTATGCAGGCGCAGGGAGTTGTGCAAATAATATTAATACACTCGAGAGGGAAAACCAGATGAAATGAGATGCGGCTGGAGAGAAGGTAGAAAGCTATTCTCTCTCTGTGTGTGCTAATAAGTAAGAGTATATCGTTTTTTGCACACGTGCAGATTACACGTGACGGAAGTTGAAAGAAAGCAGGTAGCATACTGCAACTACACAGAAAGCGATCTCTGTGGATTCTCCTTTAACAAACGAGCAATAAAAGTAAAAAGTTAGCTCTCTGCGATTAAAGGAAAGAAGAAGAAGAAGCTCTTATGTTCTCATCATCGTCTTGGGGTCTTGTAATCTGCGTCTTCAATGGCTAAAGAGCTTAGTACTTAAGTCACGCAATATAAGAATAAGAAGAAGACGCTTTGAGGACTTGAAGAACATGTCAACCTCTTTGCTTGCTCTTTCATGTAACCCTAAAGGAATTCATTCCTTGTGGTTGTACTTGAACTGCATGGGGACATTTATTTATATTACAGATCTTTCTATCTCTCACTCTTGATATTGTCACTCGCCGTACTTATAAGAGGTGCTCGCTTATTACCAATTTGCGAAACACACACACACACTCACACATGTAAAGTGTAGTTTAAGATTATTGTAAAACTGCTCCCTGGACGAATAGGCGTTCTTCTCCGCCCACTCAGATTCCATGTGCATACTTAAGCATTAAGTAATTTCCATATAACTATAATATACCTAGTTAGGCGGAGAATGGGAATTAATGTTGGTGATAACACTAACACATGTGGGAGCCCACAAATAAAATAAATGCAGCTCGCAGCCTCAGCGTCGTCAGCCCCCGAGCTTCAAAGCTTCGTAACATAACTCCCTGCACTACCAACCAAAACTACCAGCTACCAATTAATTTTGACTTTGGGGATTCCACACTCCCAGTAATTACACAGTGTGTTCTTCTTCAAGCCTTCTTCTCCTTAAGGTAGCGTAGCACATGCAACGCACATTATATATTAAAAGGAAGCTGCTTATATGCAAGTCCCATGCAACTGACTGTGAGGAGGATGTGTCAGAATCTATTTAATTACATAAAGTGACACAAACTATTCCCTTCCGTGTGAGCGGGTTACGGTTACGTAACTATCGAGTTATTCGTTAATTAGCATAGTTATCCAACAACTGACCTGCCACAATGCTACCATAAGGCATAACAGTTCAACGTGCAAAAGCAGAATCCTTTTTGGTCATATGCACATAAGCGAAAAATGTGCTTTAACACAAACTTCATTTAAAGATCGTCTGATAAGTCTAGTGCGCTTTATATAATATTTTTTACGTAATTAACTCCACTTGAATATCTTAAATCTTATCGTTCATTTCATCGCAGAAGCAGAAAAAGCATTTTCCCAAGTTTTCTCAGAGAGTACTTAACTGCGTGAAAGTCGGAATTCACTCGAGTGTTAATGCAATGGTCGTGTTTGTGTTTGTGTGTGTGTGCAGATTAAATCGTTCCAGCTGCAGCTACACACTTCAATTGTAAATTAAGTTGTGAGCTTACTTTTCAAGGAATTGAAGTAGAGAGATGCGAATCCCGATTAATACAATGGATACAATATATATATATGTATAGTCATAAAGTTGCAGTACAGGTAATTTATATATATATAAAGGAGCATAGCAGCACCGGGTGGTAACAAATGGTAATAAATCTCCGTGCTACCGCGCTGTTGCATGTTTAATGGAAAATTCCATGTGGTGGAAAGAAGAGAGCTGGAAGTTGGAATATAAAGTCATGACATTGCTAAAATGAAATGCCTATCAGCATCATCGCATCACACAGATAATGTTGAGGTATTAACGTATCAAGGAATCTCCTTTAGTTTTACAGTCATCCACTTAAAAAAGTATTAAGTCACCTTGCCTGTCTTAAATAAAAAACTCGAGGTTCTTTATTGCCATTTCTGCATGGATGCGTTGCGAATGTTGCAATGTACAGCGAAGCTTTTAAAAGAACAGCGTTCGTTCGTGCGGTTGATGGACAGATGATACGCATGCACACATTATATGCATGGGATCAAACGCGTCTCTTTGACTTGACAGTGACATCGAACAAAATGAAATAAGAAAAATGTGACCTTTCCCATATACACACGTTGTACGTCAAAGGTGGAATAAATCTTTAAAGACTGTGGTAAACTACCTAAACCAGAATTTTAACACACCACGCAATCTCAATTCTTTTAATACAATAAATTGATCCAAGCCTGTTTTTTTATTTTTACCAAGCCCCATGAAACTGGAAAACGCAATGACCTTGGTACAAAGGATTCTTTTATTACTTTACGATAAGAATTAATTATTTTGATTGTACACAAGGCAAGGTATTTTTTGCTTGAAGCCATCTTCTTTAAGTTGTGTGCATCTTTGTGCAATTGTGCAGCAGCAGTAGTGAGAAATTCGCACAGAAAAACAAGTTCTAAAAATACACGCAGAGAGTGACAAGACAACTAAGAACCGATGCTTCAGTTTCAATGTTGAAAGGAAGAGTTCTTCTTCGTTCTTCGTGCTGAATCATTGTTTAAGTTCTTTAGAGTAAACTAACACCTTGCAGAAGTTAAGAGTAAAGAGTAAATAAGAAGATAAGGAAGTGTGGGAGTGTACTGTTGTGTACACTCCATCGGTACATCCAACGATGTACTACAGGAATTACTGTGAAAGAGAGTGTGTACACTCAATCGTGATCGTAGGCCGTTGAGTTTTCTAGTGGGGATCGGTCCACCTTTATCTTCATCTCTTTTAACTTTTATTACCTTCAACTTTATTCATTTCTTCTTCACTTTTGACTTGGCGTTATGCATCGCTTCCTTCAAACCTTAAACTTTAAAAGTCAGTCAGGGAAAACTAATTCACATTAGTTTCGCTCTTTTCCTGGCACTCCCTTCTAAAATTATTACGTGTTTTTGGTGAAGTAAAGCAAATGTCCAAAGGTCCAGTGAATGTACCAATTAAAAAAGAAACGCCAGATAAGGAACGATTGATTCGATGAATTCGCAATTTATTTGTTCTTACCTCCGTTCAAAGCCAATCACGTGTGTGTGTAATTGATTGCTTCAAATTGCTTATCGGCTCAAAGCTGTGTGAGTTCAGAGTTCGTACCCACGACATTTGAGAACAGAGAATCAAGAAGGATTACTGCAATTATGTGGACATGTGGACACAAACCGGGTTATTAGGCAACTGGATCCTTTTCCGTTAATTATTAAATTACCGGTTATCATTTTCTCCTAAATTGCAGGTAACTAGTGGAAAGGACGGCGGAGTAAACGAGTTTCCTTTCCATCCGTTCATTTCCGTTCTTGCCTGTCACCTCTTTTGCTCTACTTTCACTTTTCTACCTGGACTTTCTTTCTTTCTCTACCTTCCTACAATATTTCATACTTTCTCCTAAAGAGAAAGTCGTAGTGTAAAAGAAATCAGACATCAATTCCTTCCTGTGTACACATTGTGTCAAACGGACGCAATATTCACACTACACACAACATACAAGGGGAAATGCTTCATTCTTTCATACAACATGACATGACAAATTATTGAAAAATGAGTGAGCAATCTGACAATGCTTTTAGCCCCCGTGTTCCCCGTTGCTTTTTATTGAATGTGGTGAAAGGGGAAAGCAAGAATGGCATTTGTCCCAAATTTCTTAGCAGGTAGTTTTTGTAGTTTTGTATTTTTATTGGGGCAATTGGACTCCCTTCTTTCACCTTCCCGTGGGTCTTTACTCTCTCATTATCCATTCATCCCTGAAGAAATAGGAAATAGGAAGGCCTTGAACCGCTTAACCCTTTTCCGGAAATTGCAACACACACTTATGAAAAATACAGCTGAACTCACACTTAACCAACACCATACCAAATATATATTCATAGAGTGGTTTACAAATCCTCTTAGACGTTCGTTCCTTCCTACTTCTCCACGTGTATTGGGCTTAACCCTTTCCCAACTTCATTACACACACACACACACACACACGAAACCTAACCGAGTGAGCATAAAATAAATGTTGTGCAAATAACTGCAAGAAAAATGGCAAATGCTAAAAGGAGAAACGGAATATTTTTCACTTATTTGTAACTGTGTAGTGTGTAGGATGCTACTGTTGACATTCCAGTAGAGTTCCACGTTCCACAGTCCGCACGTACGAAACATATTGAATATTGAATCCGAATTCGCATTAGTAAGGACTCGTTTAGTTCTGGCATTCTCTGTTTATTGACATTTTATCGTGATGATGATACTAACACATATAAACATATCTTACCGAACTCAAAAACCTTATCGATTTGTTTTCATTGGCTACTTCTACCGGTTCTGCATACCTTCAATGTTTAACTTTACACCAGGCCACACTTTATGCGTTAATAAATCAACCACGAGTTGTGCGTTAAGCTTTTTATGCAAAAAATCTGAAGGCTCCATGGAGGTAATGGTAGCTTAGCCATAAGGTAAGCTGTAAAAGTATCGTGTGGATCAAAAAATCAAAAAGGACCATTGGGAATATTAGGGAAATCACCGGGTGAAACATTTAAAGTCACACATTGCCAGTTTATTCCTCATCCCACTCTATTTCACTTCTCAAACTTTCACCGTTTCATTAGTATTTGCGGCAGTAGGAAGATGCTTAGTGCTTAAGTGTGTGAATGAGAAGACGGAATAAGAAATAAGAAGTGTCATCCAGTCAGCAGCAGTGATAGTGATGATAATGCTTGTTGGATTGGGTGAATAAAACACACACACACACACACTTAAATGGATGGGGAAAGAAGAAAAAGCTTTCACTTCTCCTGGTTGACTTGTAAAAAATATGCAAAATGCAAATCTGGAACAGTCTATCTCTCTCTCTCTGAGTCTCTCTCTCCTGTTGGAAGAATATCTTTAGAGTTTTTAGTGTGCTGCGTGGCTTTCCCTCTTTTTATAATGTTGAATCGTTGAATGCTACAAAGTTACAAATGCGCGTATGTCAGTCTTAATCTCTTCAAATAAATTGGATGAGGAGGTAAATGGTGAAAGCTGGGAGAGTGAAAGTCCCAAGGCTCTCCCACTCTTCATTTAAACTTTCTTTTAGGAAGATGACCTTTCACTTTTTTACTTCTCAACTTCCACTTCCTCAACAGGCAGAGTGATTGACAAAATGACGTGATTGAAAACGTTCACTTCACCTCACATTTGTCTACAAGAAAGTTGTACATTTGTGTATGTCTATTTTCATTACATATTCATTCCCCAATCTCTCACACACACACACCTCACCTTCCAAGGTTTAGAATGGGAAGATTTCCCTTCTAAAAGCTAAGAAGCTTCGACGTGGAAACTCAAAAAAAGCCAAGAAATTCACGATTACCATTTATTTCAAAATTTACGTCTTATCACAGTCAGCCAGCGTGTAAATTCCATTTATAATTAATTAACAACAAACAATAAATGTAATATAAATTCATCTCCTAAAAGTATTTGAAGTAAAAGACTAACCAAAATTTGGTTTTAAAATTACATAGAAATCTACCTAACATAATAATATACCATTACTAGCATCAAAACACCGTGTAACTGTGTAAATATTACATAACACTTATCCGTAAATACTTAATGAATTGTCTAGATTTGTTTTTGGTTTCGGTATACATATCGATTAATTAACCTCTAAGCACGTGAACCCTTAACCAACCTGAACAAATGACAAATCACAAATGGAAGACTAAAGGCTCTTGAGAATACACGTGTAGTAAGAAGACAAACCATTTAATCAGTTGAAGATTACACCATCTATAAAAAGCTACACACACGATTATATAAAATCTTTCAATTACGGAGAAGCCTACCACAGTGAGAGAGATTAACGATTAACCTCCTCCCCACACACGTACACAGCGTTTTACAAGTACAATTAGTGATGAAGATGTTAATGATGATCATAAATGACGACGTACACTCAGACTTTCACCTTCATCCTAATGAGGGATGGAGAGAGGAAAGTGGGAGGTTGGGTGAAAGCAGTAGCAAAGCTTCTGCAAAGTAATAAGTTACTTTTTAGAAGGTGGACGTTCATTCGTTGCTCACTCGTGTGTTTACAACTTTCTACACACGCTTCCTACTTTCTCTCTTTCTGCTTTCCTTCAGTAATAACATCCTTAGTGTGTGTGTATTAATAGAAGTTTCCACCCGAGGAGACTTGAAAGCAGAGCATACAGAGTGTGTCCTTATGTTGGTTGTGGGTTGTATGTGTGTGGTTCATTTGTTCTGGGTGTTTTCATTCATGCTCCCACAAGTTGTCGAAGGTTTTTGTGTGTGTGTAGGTCGAAAGAAGAGGTTTAAAGGGAGCTCATAACAAAATGAAAGGAGATATATTCAACCATAGTGTACGTGTGGTGTCACGTAACTCGCTAGAAATCTCTTTTATACAAGTACAACAAGTTTAAAACGGATGTAAAGGAAGAAGAATACGCACGAGGTTGGGTTCGTAGTATGTCACAAGATGAAGAAGTAGTTGTGGTGGCTTTGGTTCGTCGTCGTCGGTGGTGGTGGTGGTGTGGTCCTTTCATTCGATTTGGTTAATCAAAAGAGAGTAAATATTTAATTAGAGGTGGAGGAAGAGGCAATTTATTTGCGTATTTGGCAGGTGATCGATTCAACTGCTTGTAAATCACCACACGGCATTGCTGCAGTAATGATCGCGGTCTCGAGTAAAGCTCTTTCAGGGTACAGCAAAGGGCAGTCCGGACAGGAACTATCGCCGATTGGGTGTGCAGCAGTTTCAAGCAACTGTACAGTTCTCTGTGGGAGAAAGTTATGAATGAATTCACACCGAAAAAACTAACTGGACAGTTATTACTAATAAATATGTCTCATTTCCTTTAGTGTAGGGATTTAAATGTCTAGTTTCAGTGTGAATTATTGCTACAGTGGATAATAAATGGGAGCAGTCTTAAAAAACTCCTTGTCATGCACCCTGCACATAATTAATCATTACAAATTAAGTAGTCATTACCTGTGATCCATACACATTGAGTAGAGACGGATAATCTTAGCGAATTTCTTTTCAGGGTCAAGCAACAAATGTTCTTTGCGACAAAGCCACTGGATGTAGTAATACAGCACCTGAATAATACATAAAGAATTGATTTCTCCCTCCCAGACAGATCCAATTAACTATTCACCTTGCTTGAATTCCATTACTCATACACATTCACGTAATTACTAACTACAAACCCACATACACAAAATACAAATGGAAAGGTACCTTCAGCTCAGACAGGTACCTTTTCAACGGGGCTTATTTCTAATGAACTAAATTATACATGTGTATGTGTCTGGGTTATGAAGTCTGGAAAGTTGACTGATTGCGAAATGCTAAGCTGCTGCTGCTGCTGTAAAAGTATATAGGAATTGGGGAGAACAGTTAGCTGACCTTGTTAGACGATTTCTTAAGGAAGAAGGACGATTGACTGTGGCAAATCATATCGGGCATAGAAATGTCGATATCCACGTCTGCACCGTACTGCAACCATAAATATATACACAAATTCACATAACAGCTACCTTCCTTCCATTAATTTTCTTATCACTTTCTCCTCGCAGTTATATGCACATCGATTTCCAATACCAAATTTGTATGAAATGGAGCAATCACGAAAGTAATAATTGAGGGAGTTCCCATGTACTTGGTGTATAAAGAATAACCATCAAATATTCTACAGCTGCACACAGTTACCTCCATTGTCACACTAACTACTCACACCTACTTTCTCCTTGTAAACTGTTACGAAGCTGAGAAAACAAGAACAATCTGCAGAATAGGGAAAGGGAACTACAGCTTTCTCCACACACAGAGACTCTCCCGATTTCCCAATGAAATTTCAAAGTTTCCTAAATCACACAATGAGCATCTAAACTACAAATAAAACAGATAAATCTGATATGACCGAACTAAAAAGTAGCCAAGTATTTTAAAAATTGTAGTACGCCAGGTTCGTAAAATTCGTGTGCATGTTTTTATACGAAAGTAATAGATAGTTCTTGATCTTGACACGCGTCACCACAGCACTATACAGCTTGGCCCTTTGGGGCATAATTACCACAAGAAACTACAAATGCAAAAGTGATAATGTAATGTAAGCTGACCTGGATAAGAGTAAGCGTCAATTCATAAACGTATTCCAAGTCACTAGGATTCCGGACCAAGTTGACGAGTTCAAGTAACGAGAGTAAAATATGTTGTGTACGAGATCCACCTAAAGCTATGTTGGGATTCAAGCCCCACGACAGCAGCATCTCCAACAGCTGAGTTATGAAGGCTGCAATCCATTAAGATTACCTCATCAGCACATAACTCATCAGCAGAGCTCATAGTTCCCTTAACCAAGCATCCAGCTTACCAAAACTCAGCTTCTTTTCTTCAGACTGCATTAATCCCATGTACTCTGACAGAATGATAAGATTACACAGTCAAAATACCAAGCGGTAATTAAATTGATACCGGTAAAAAATGCCGCATAGCACTTAAATAAGTAGCGCCTACCTGAGGCAGCGAACATAAGAACATGTAGCGGAGTGAGGTGCGTCCTGGAGGAACAATTGACTTGGGCTCCGTGTTTCAAAAGTATTCTTACACAATTCAAGTAGAACACCTGCAAAAGAAGATAAGCGATTATATAATGTACAGAAAAAAGTAGGGAGAAAGTTGAACGTGTTGTTGGTTGAAAGGAGAAAGGAGGTCATATCAGAGAAAGGAATGTGTGTGTGTAGTTAATGTTAATAGGTTAGGGTTGCTTTTATTAACTGACCTACCTTCATATTGTGTGTGAAATTATGGAGGAGATCTTTATTGATGAGTGGAACGAGGCAGACCATAAGTGGAACGCTGCCGTCCCTTCCATTGATATTGGGGTCACCTTTAAATAACATCAGATAACATTAAGCCCGTACTTTATCAACGTCACTCCGTGTAGGTTATGGAATTTTTACGTAAAACTATTTAATAAAGGGAGGAATTAAAGGGGAGAATTATAATACAAGGCCAAGATTAATAATGCAGACAGGCTTTACATTAAACGATTAAATGTGTAGTATTAAGAACTATTGTACCTCCTTCTTGGAGAAGCATGGAGAGAAGTTCATAGCGAAATTCCCAGTCCCTAACCTAAGTCAAAGAAAAGCCAGTTAGTCCGAACCAACATTTTTGAATTATAAATGAAGCTCGCATTTTAAGTGTCTTCTCCAACTGAACGAGACTCCTTTTATTTCGTGTCTACATTTGTACTGGAATTTATTCTTACATGTCGCAACACACAAGCCAGTGCTGAATTCCCTGGTTGATTTATACTCGGACGGGCACCTGCGACAAACAAGCACAAATAATAGTACTACTTATCATCAAATTATGATTATTACTTTGTATTCTCTGCCAGACAATTTAATTCTTTTAATGTCTCAAGTTCACGAAAGACGAAACCGAGTCTGGAATTTTTAACCTGATATTTTAAATAAATCGATTCTTCTTTAAATGCTACGACGAAATTGGTTTCTTCGAGAAGCGTAGTTAAAGCTTTGAAGCTTTGAAGGTTACTTTAATCTAATTAACATGGGACATTTTGAAAAGAAACACACAACCTTATGACGTAAATTGAATTACCTTGTTGCAAAAGATATCTGACTAAATGAAGGAAATCCCATTTACTCCACGGAGTGTATTCTTGGTACATTCCGAATCGAGATTCTTCCAGGGCGTAACTGAAATATCGGCATACAAGATTTAAAACAAACAATGCAGATTGCGTAGTTATTTATCACTCATACCGAACGATGATTGTGTGGAGGACAGTGTTTCCCAAAGAATCCGGTTCATTGATGAAATCCCTCAGTCCATGGTCCAATAGGAGTTTAGTCATCGCGAGGGCATCGTCAGCAGATCTTATGGCGCACGAATGGCTAGTTAAAAATTTAAAGCATACAGATCTGTAGTTAATTAAGCCTTTTACGGAGATTCTAGTCCAAAAATTACTTTTTCCCCAGAAGGAAGAGAACGTGGAGGACAGTCATCTGCTGAGTTGACGTTCTGGAAGTAGCCAAAGCTCCGGCAGACAAAAGTCTCTCCACGAACTTCACGTCGTGCATCACAGCGTGGTGGATTGGAAAGTACTCGTCGTAACATTGGTTGATCTCATCCCCCCGTTCCCCAATGAGGAATTGGACGCAGTGCCACGCTCCTCTTTCACAAGCGACGTGAAGCAGTGGACGTTTCTGGTGCCACGGAATCCACGTCTCTTCTCCACGTTGAAGCAGCATGTCCAGAATCTCTGGATGGTCTCCGTCAATGGCGTAGTAAATAGCGTTTTGTAATTTGTCTGAGGATCGTTCCATGCGAGGCATGTGGTCATCATAAGTACCTTTAAGCAATACACAAAGTGTCAGGATATTCAAGAGTGAGTAAGTTTAAAGTTTGCATAAGGCCGTACTGTGATGCTTGGATCGTTCTTCACAGTTGATGTTGTGAGTTCCAGGCCAACACATTCGGACGTCGATGTCAACACGAGCTCTGTACTTGTGAACCATCAGTTCCACAAGTTCCCTGTATCCTTTGAAACACGCGATGTGGAGGGGAAGTGAACAAGCACCGCGATTCACGTCAACGTTACTTCGGTTCAAAATCCACTTAACTATTTCTATGTGATTTAGGGAAACTGTTTTTTGGAGGATGTTGTAGCCAGAGGAGTCCGTGACGCACAGGATATTTTCATTCTACAACAACAGAAAAGTTGAAATTAAACTGTGTCTTAGCTGAAGATGAGAAAGATTTTTTAATTAACCTTTGGAATGATTGTGAGAAGTCCGTCAATTTTGTGAATGGACACACGTGGGTTGGCCTTAAGGATGTAGAAGAGTTCCATAACCTTTTCCCTTGTGACATCGCTCACTCCCTTGTTACTGGACGCTGAGGCTGCGTGGAACACGTTTCCTAAAGAATTTCCCATCTTGCGACGTCTTCAGTGGTTATCTTTGTTACGAGAATTCGTTATGACTTAATTGTGCTGACGAGAGTCTTGTTCCTAAAATCTTCCCAGCTAATGTTAATGTAACTCAGACCATTTTGACAACCTGCAGTGGTAGCTCAATTTCTTAGGACAACTTCAGCTTGACCTGCACTTGTCCATCAGCGCTGCGATTCAACTTCCGAGCTGAAGTCTTCAAGATTCTGCAAACAACAAACGTAAATTATTAACAATCACTACCTGATCGGTTAACCATATTTAAATTATTAGGATTACGGCTTAAACGTCTTTACATTTACAATCCCATTCCTCTGTCATGACTGCAAGTTCAAGTCTTGTTTCTTGGTATCTTGATATCCTAATTCTGAATTTACACGTAGTAAGTTTCTGAATGCGCCTGTCGTAAGGTCCCTCGTCCACGTCTGTCTGTAAAGTAGGCAAAAAACAATTACACTTTGTCCAATGCCTTTTTACTATAATAAAGATACAATTGTATAATACACTTCTTAATACAAAATGACCAAGTAGTCAGTCTTAACTTTGAAATTGAAATACATTTTATTACTACCAGAAGGCAGATTTAAGGGAGGGAGATAGACAAATGACAAATACTTAATCACACTTACCAAAGCCAACTGAGTCAAATCAAGATCTTATTTATGCTGCGCGTGTGTGTGCGTTTTGTGTATTGCAAAATATTTTCAGACTGTCACCACGATGAACATCATTAAAAGAATTTCGAATCAAAATATTTTACATAAATAAATCGACTTGGCACCCACACACACACACACACACACACACACACTACACACAGTACACACACACCCGATCGTCCCGATCACCCGATATGCCCGAGATTTTATTCCACACTGACACACACTTTTCTATTTGTGTGTGTGTGTCTCTCACTTAAACTGTTTAAGGAATTCAACACAGGACTCAATGCTCCATTGTTGAGGAATAGACGAGTCTAATTAATTATTATGGTTATGAGTATCAGCTGAGGGAGTGTGAAGTAATTAAGGACAGGTAGTAGTAATGTAATAAATGTGGGGCACATAAAAGAGAGACAGATGAATACAAATAGAGATGAGAGATAGTCAGAGGGAAGAAGAAGAGAGTAGGAGAGATTCAGTTAGTGAAGTCTTAAGTACGCATGTTGCTCAAATGGGATGATGGGAATTATGGGAAGATTCCTCGTAAAAATTGATTCCTCTCTCCTTCCATCGGGAACAAAGGCCTACAATAAACTATTTATCCATATGATTCAAATTTTTATTTTTAATTATACCATTAACTGACAAGTGTGGGAGCTGCTTGCTATTTATTGTTCTCTGATGAAGTTGATGTATCACCTGGAAATCATGAGTTGAGCTGATGCGAGTCTGGAGTCTCATATGTATTACTATGAAGCGAAGGGAGTTTAAAGTTTAAGGTAGTTTTGTTTGTTGCTTGGAAAATAGTTAAGACGCAGTGGGAGTGGGATCAGAGTATCAGAGATGCAGGTAGGAAGGATACATTTTAATTAGCAGAGTGACGCATGAAGTTGCCAATTGCCAACACGTGAGAAGGTTTCCTATTAATTTTCTTTGGCAGACAGGTAACAACAATATTACACAATAATACGCTGGGGATGCTTTTAATGCTCCAGACTACTACAGACTCTCCAGATATCATAAACTACATCATACATTTTAACCAGCAACTTTTCATTCTTTTCCATCTTTTTGAAGTGGAAACGCAGAATTCGAACTCACTTTTTATCATGATTCATGAGCAAAGAATTAGAAGACCATTTTTTGAATTTTTTTGGGTTGCATACTTATCTTAAAAGGTTCAATCCAGAAATGAGATTTATATCCGGGCCAAGCTACACATGTATTTGTATTATGCTTAACTACTACTAACTAACTAATCCCCTTGTATTAATGACTAATTAACCATTCACCACATCAGTTAATATTCAAGTTATTCTATCCTTTGTCCATCCATAATATCGAAAACTTCACTGCATGCGTTGTCTGAAGATGCTTTAATTTATTCCCCTCTTGTTTTGCGATAGTAGTAGCTTCTTCGAGTGGGCTTCAGATTGCAAATTGCAAAAAAACAAAAAAGCAAAAGGTCGGTCGCACTAATCGTAAGCAGCAAGGAGCAATCGTAAGACGTATGAAGGTGACTTTCGTCTTGTGCCAAGAAAGAAGATGTCTCAGCAGGAGTTCCAATCTCCAATGATCCAATCCTTATTGTCTTCAGCCAACCTGCAGCACAGGAGACGAACCTAGCAACTCGGAATTTGCATTCAGCAACAATAATGAAGCGTGACCCCTACTGCATGGCTCCTGCTGCTGCTGGCATAATCGATTATCTCATCCACTCTTACTTTCATACTTACTTTCATTGTCGTCAACTCTTTTATGCGAAGACTACAAAGTAGAAGATGACCAAATGAGTTCACCACTCGCTTTATTGGCAATCCAAGAATACACTTAATTGAGTTTTGCACTCTGCTGAAGACACACCCACACTTCTACCAGATTGCTTCCAAAACTTCTACAATATCTGCGGATAGGTTTCAAGAGTCCACTGAAAGACACTTTGGAATGGGGAAGATGAGTTTGTCGTGGATTTTGATAAGCACTGCAGCTGCGCTCTGTCTGCAGCTCGGAAGTCACTTTGAAGTGGAGGGCGCAGTGATCAGTCCGATTGTCACGTTGCCTCAGGGGAAGATCCAAGGAGGATCCCTCCTCTCCAGGAACGGAAAGAACTTTCTCCAGTTTCTGGGCATTCCATACGCCAAAAAGCCTGAAAGGTTTAAGGTAAGCTTCAATGATGAACCATCAGATGTTGACAGCATTCCTTTCTCATATGTCCAGGTTGGGTGAGGGTAACTGAACGTAATGCGTTTGTAGGAAGCTGGAGCTCCTCCAAAATGGGATGGTTTCCGAGATGGAACGAAATTCGGCTCAGTGTGTCCTCAGTTCGAGAGGAAGACGAAAGGAGTGATTGGAAGTGAAGACTGTCTCTTCCTCAACGTCTACACTCCCCAAGTAAATAACTCTCCAGCGTCTAGAATAAAATCTATAAGCGTCTACTAGAAACCTAGAATCACCCAACTTCTATAATAAATATATTGATTCAGGTTTCTGCTGGAGATGCCCTCAAAGTCGCTCCAACCACAGCAAAGCCTTTGATTCCTGGAGCAGCCACAACTCCAAAACCAACAGCTCCACCTTCTTCAGCGTCCCTCTCGAAGTCTGGAGCATCTGGAGGAGGAAAGCTCCCGGTGATCGTCCACATTCACGGAGGCTCCTTCGTCGCCCAAAGTGGAGAGGCTTTTGGACCGAACTACTTCCTCGACGAGGACGTCATCCTTGTCACCTTCAACTACAGACTATCCGTCTTCGGTGAGCTCCCACCTCATCATTCCTCACAATGTCACAATCACCTCCATTCGGTTTCAGAAAATGAAAGTCTTTCTTCGGGTGTGTTTCAGGATTCCTGAGCACAGGAGACAAAGAGATGCCAGCGAACTTGGGACTGAGGGACCAGATTCTGGCGCTGCGGTGGGTGCGAGACAACATCGCTGCATTCGGAGGAGACCCGGCCAAAGTGACTCTCTACGGAGGAAGCAGCGCTGGAGGAGCGATGGCGTCTTACCTCATGCTCAGTCCCATGGCCAAAGGTAGTCGCCGCAGTGGCATTTTGTGCAATTCTTTATTCACATCTGTAGTAACAGGTGACTTCGGTATCGATGTCGAAATGTTCATTGTTGTCTGCATAATTTCCACAGGGCTCTTCGCCAACGTAATTTCCTCCAGTGGAAATGCACTTTGTCCCTGGGCGATTGTGAGAAACCCGGCTGCAGTTGCTGCCAAATTGGGAGCAAAGTTGAACTGCCCGAATTCCAAGACTTCCACTGGAATCCTCGCCTGCCTCCGAGGGAAGAGCATCAAAGACATCGAAATCGCCCGTGTCGCCCTCCAGGTAAACTTCATGACCTCGCTACCTGCCTGCTTACAAGTTGTTAACCTACTGAATCTTCTGTGCAGGGTTTCATGGAAGACCCCGCAGTGCCGTTTGCTCCAGTGATCGAGTCATGGTTAGCGAAGGAGCTTCTCCTCCCCGCAGTCGTTCCCGAGAACCCCGAGAAGCTCCTCATTGAAGGGAAGTTCTCGCAAGTCCCCTGGATGACTGGAATCAACTCCCTCAACTCACTCAACCTCGCCGTGGGAAGTGAGTCCACCTTTACTATTAATTATCCTTTTCCCCACCTCACCTGTAATTAACCTCTGACCTCCGCAGACATCATCACAACTCCCAAGAGACTCGCCCAGCTGGACGCAGAATGGACCAAGTTGGCTCCAGTGATGCTCCACTTCAGTCAAACTGCCAAGGAGCCCCTCAAAGTGGCCCAGCAGATCAGGTCCTCCTACTTCGCCTCTAAAGCCATCAACAACGAAACTCTGGACGAACTCATCTCCGCCTTCAACGACAGAAACTGGATCACCTGCACTGCCAAAGCTGCGTCACTCACTTCCAAGTTCTCGCCTGTGTTCCTCTACTACATGACCTTCAAGGGACCCTCCTCCTTCTGGGACGACTGGGGATTCAGGGAAAAGCTGGGTATGTCCTTCCACCCCCCCACCCCCCCCCTTTCAATAAGCCTTCATTCATTCATTCATTCACTCCTGGTGTGTTTCAGATGTGGCCGGCGCTGTCCACGGAGACGAACTCCAGCACCTTTTCAACTCAAAGTCTCCCAGCTTTCCTCCCATAAAGAAGGGCGACACTGTCAGCTACCCTTTCTCCGAGAAGATGGTCAAGTTGTGGACATCCTTCGCCAAGACGGGGTGACTCAACTTTCATTAATTAATTAATTCCTTAATTACTGGTTAATTAACTCCAATTGATCCAATGCAGGAAACCTGTTGAGATAAGCCGGAGTTCGAGCGCAGGAGCTGAGTGGAGTCCCGTGGCCGCAGGGACGCCGAAGTCCAAAGTCCGGTGGAACAAGTTGGACGTCGGGGATGGCGGCTCCTCCTCCGACCTCGCCCAGTCAGTCAAATTCGACTTGTGGGACACTTTGGCCCTCGGAGAAGCTCCCGTCGGCGCCGTTCCTCCCGCCGCCTTCACCGTCGGATTCGCCTCCTCCACCCCAAAGCCACTCCCACTCGCAGGGGGTCCCTCCAAAAGCTTCCCCAGTCCTCCTCCACTCCCACCCAGACTGACGCCTCTAGCGCCACTCCCACCACGACCTTCCTCCTCCTCCTCAAGCCTGGGGACTCCTCCTCCTGTGCCTCCCAGGAATACCTCCCCCAGACCCAGTCCCCCTCCCATTCCCCCCAGGGCCTCCTCCCCCAGCACAAGTCTCTTTCAAAAGACAGGAGAGTCCACCAAGACTCCATCATCTGCTTCGTCCCTCAGTCCATTGGCGAACTACGGAGTGACTCCTTCTGCTGCAGCCCTTCCCACGGCGTCCTCCTCCAAACCACCTCCCGTCCCATTGGCTCCCTCTCCTCCTCCTCCTCCTTCCAAGGCGACTTCTCTCAAACCTTCGTCCCCAACACCCAGCAACCTGGGAGTCCTCTTCAACGACGACGACGGACCTCCGAGCTCCTCCACCACCACCACCACCAAGAAACCCTCCTTCTTCTCAAACCTCTTCGGCTAACCACTCCCACTTTTTTACCCTAAAACTTTAACCTGAATAAAACCCCCATTTTGAACTTTTGAAGTTGAAAAGTCCCACGAAATATCATTCTCATCTGATCATCTTTTTGTCAGTACAGTTGCAAACACATATGGCAATACGCAAACTTAATTATGTCCTCTAAATATTTAACTGCTCGAAGGTCACAAAGACACTTACAAAGTATTGTAAGAATTAAGTCGATCGTTCAGCACAAGTTGCCTGGACTTTTCCACAGAACTTCACAACACACTTCACACAGTGATCTGCTTTTAATCAGCTCTCTCTCCGACTCTTTTTTGACACACGATGAAAACAAACAAACAACAACATGCAGCCGCAATCTGTGACAGATTAAATTATCGAATGAGGCTGCACTCAAGAGGATTCTTCTGAGGATTGACGTGTGTGGAAGTCTTGGCCACTTTTTGCAATTTTGCGATCACCTCGTCGATGAAAACACCAACATCCACTTTTACACCCTGGAGAATCAAAGTGCATATAAAGTATGGAGAAGATACGATTCCAAGGTGAGAGTAGATTTCTTCTCGTGATTTCGTTAATGAACTGTCTCCTCCCAACGGTCACATTGGGCTTATCGATGAGAAATGGAAGGACACGCTTCAGCGAATGGACTTTCCAAGAAGAGAAGCCTCCCATAAGGTTCAACAGTAACGGAACATTGAAAGTGACCATCTTTGCTGACCTGTAAGTCGAAGTAGAAGAGATAATCTTACATGGCGCGTAAAACTATTTTTGTATTTGACTGCACACAGGCATTACGGAGAAAATCCAGAATCAGATTGGGGACCAAGAGCTGATCTCCGGTCTACAAATGCGACAAGGCAAATCCTCGACTACGAACAACCGGACTTTGTGATCTTCACGGGAGATCAGTTGACAGCTGAAAATATGTACCCCAACGCCTCCGCTTATGTTCACATGCTTCTTCAGCCAGTAGTCCAACGGAACCTGAGGTAAGTAACCCCATAAATCTCACGTGTGCTTAAAAAAGCTAAATTAATTGAGACACTTCAATAACCAAATAGTTGGGCTTCTGTGTATGGAAATCACGACATCGGACCAAATGTAACGAGGCTGGAGATACTCGCAGCAGAACAAGAATACGAGAATTGCTACACCACACAGATGAACGCTAGTTTACCTGGAGTGACTAACTACTTCCTCCTGATCTATCCTCCAGAGGAGGAGACTGCCGAGGGTCCTGCGATGATCTGGTGGTTCTTGGACTCCAGAGGAGGTCGCAATGAATTCGGACAGCAACCGGAGTATTTGGACGCAGCTGTTGTCTCCTGGTACGTCGAAGAAGACGCCAAACTGAAAGCGACTTATGGAACTCTTCCGGCACTCATGTTCTTCCACATTCCTCCGTGAGACACACAAAAGAATTGCAGATTATTCAAAACGAAATTGAGTGTTGGAACTTGGAACTGAATTTATTTGTGTTCGTAGGACGCAGTATGAAGGAGTTCAGGAGACTATCAACACGAATCCATTGTGTACAGGACTTGTGGGTATGTTTTGTCCAAATTCCAATGATCTATTTTACATCTACTATAAGCTGTTGTGTGATGGCTGTGATGGTCAGATGATGATGTGACTCCCCAAGACATTGACACGGGAATCATGAAAGCCATTGTGGATGCTGGAAACGTGAAGACAATGTTCGTTGGACATGATCATGGTGAGTAATGAAGAGGTAGGAGCATTTGAAGTTTGGAACAGCTTATAATAAGGATGTTGTTATTCGTATGGTGGATGTGTAGGAAACGCGTGGTGTTGCTTCTACGGAGTCTTAGAAGTTTGTTACAACCGACATACGGGTTACGGAGGCTACGGAGTTTGGGAAAGAGGAGCTCGTGTCCTGGAACTTCACTACAGAGACCTCAACAATGGAACTAGGATTTACATTAGGATGGAAACGGGAGCGATTGTTGACGAGTTTCCACATGGTGGAAAATAAACTAAAGGTGGATATTGAAATAAATTAAAGTAATAAACGAGTAGTGTAAAGAATTAGGTTACACCAACGTAACAAATGCATAAACTACGCGAAGATGAAACGCAATTCTATTCTTTTAGCGTTCCGATATTTTCAGTGAATATTGCTCGTGCAACATAGGGAAATGCATGTTAACACGTAAGTTTTTTGAGCAATGGGCATTATTGGGCACAGTCTCATCTTTGAGGCTGACTACTCATTAGTGAAGATGATGAGTTTAGCAAGTCACGTTGAATTGACATACTTATGTCATCGCGGATGATCTAATTATTGCAGTCTGTGTCTAGACTTCAAGTGAGACTAATTGAGTGAAGGATTGCTGAAAGGCATAAAAATGAGTGAGTGGAAGATCCGAAGGGCTGAGGCTTTAGAGGTGGAGTTGTACATCGAATGGGCAAAAAAAGAAGACTGGATTATGAGCCCTGAAATCACCCGTGACTTCCACAAGGAATTTCCAGGTGGGTGGTTCCTGGGCGAATTGAACCCACAAGGGAAAAGCAGTAAAGTGATTGGATTACTGCATTGCACAAAATACCGATCGAGAATCGGATTCATCGGGTATTTCTTGGTGGACTCCGAGTATCGCGGTCAGGGATATGGACGAAAGTTGTTCCAGTATGTCTTGGATAATTTCATATTAAGTGAAGATGCTGGGCTTCCAGCAAAAGCTGTGGGACTGTTTTCTATGCCGGATGCTGAGGAGTTTTACAAAAGAAGTGGATTTGAGACAATAGGCCTGGTTTCCCGATTCAAAGGCAAAGTGAATGCAAATTTACTGAAGCCGTTTGGTTTTAATCGTGATGATGAAGTAAACGGAAGTGTTTCTCGGTTAACGGGTAAGCGCACAACTTCAAAAAAGAAACTGATGGCAAAGATTGTAAAGAGTAAATGAAGGTATCGCTTTTTGTTGTTTAATTGGCTCAGAAAGCGATTTGGAAGAAGTTGCACTGCTGGACGAAGAGTACAGTTTGACATATCGACCTGCTTTTTGGAGGAATTCGGTGGGAGAGGAAAGTTCATTGGGGAAGGGATTCGGTGTGGCTTATCGTGGACAAAGTGGAAAGGTGGAAGGACTGGGAATGATCAGAAGACTTCCTAAGGAATTATTCAGATTGGGTCCTTTGTACGCAAATAACATTGAAGTAATAGAAGCAATGGTTAAGCAACTGCTGCAAGCCATTACAAAACACGACACAGTTGTGATTGATGTCCACTGTGGACACAAAGAAGCCTGTGAATGGTACAAGTCGCTCGGTCTGCAGGAAGTGCTAAAAACGAGTTACATGTGGAAAGGAGACTTCACTTTGGAAGAAGAGAAGCTGAAGAGGACTTACGGGTTGGCTTCTCTAGACTTTCATTAACTAATCAGTTTGCAGTGGAGTTGAATAAACGAGAGTTTCAAATATGAAATGGCACAAAATCTCCAACTGTAATTTCTAATCCCTGTCCTCATTCATTACATCATTATTATACGCTGTAGAGTAGGACTGAAGGTTTATCTGGAAATGAATGGAACATGTGATATAATGATTACTCACGATCAGTACATGTCACTAATCTTGTATGTTGACTCTCTCGAGATGATGTTAATAATGTTGACAAGGTTAAATTGACAAATTTTGCCATATGATTTAAAGGCTGATTATTGTCCCAGCTTTAGTACAGTGAAGTGAAATAGTGAAATACAATGGAATTTTGTGTGAAAGAACATAGAAGCAGGGCTTTGCTTTAAATATAGTAATCGACACTTCATCTGTTAGTGATATAAAATTACTAAAAGCTGCTGCAATAATGGAAACTCCGTTTAGAATTCGAAGAGCTGAGAACTCAGAGGTGGAGTTGTACATCGAATGGGGGAACAAAGCAGGATGGAATATGAATCCTCAAATTACCCGTAACTTCCACTCCCAGTTTTCTGCTGGTTGGTTCCTTTGTGAGTTGACAACGGGTAATTTGGAGTCAGAAAAAGAGATGGAAAGCAATTTGGAGGAAGGAAGGAAAGTGGTTGGATTATTGTATTGCACAAAATACCGGACAAGTATTGGATTCATCGGGTTTTTCATGGTGGACTTTGAGTTTCGAGGTCAAAGATACGGACACAAGTTGTTCCAGTATGTCTTGGATAACTTCTTACTTAATGAAGATGCTGGACCTCCAGCAAAGGCTGTGGGACTCTTCTCTGCTCCCACTGCTGAGGAATATTACAAGAGATTCGGGTTTGAGACGAAAGGCCTCGCTGCTCGGTTTAAAGGGAAAGTGAATCCCATTTTATTAAATCAAAGTTCCAGTTCTGGTGAAAGGAATAATGGAGTAGATGAAAGACTTAATCACATGACTGGTATGTTTTAATAATGAGAGATGAGAAAGAAATGGACAGTTTATATAAGGCATTTATTTTTTTGACCGTGCAGAAAGCGATTTGGAAGAAGTTGCACTGCTGGACGAGGAATACAGTTTGGCGTATCGACCTGATTTCTGGAGGAATTGGGTTGACAATAAGAGATCTGTGTGTCCAAAGGGATTCAGTGTGATTTACAGGGGAGAAAGTGGAAAGGTGGAAGGAATGGGAATGCTTAGAGGACTTCCGCAAGGATTCAGATTGGGTCCTTTGTATGCAAATAACATTGAAGTGCTAGAAGCGATGGTTAAGCGACTGCTGGGAGCGATTACAAGACACGACACAGTTGTGATTGATGTCCATTGTGGAAACAAAGAAGCCTGTGAATGGTACAAGACGATCGGTCTGCAGGAAGTGCTCAAAACGAGTTACATGTGGAAAGGAGACTTCACTTTGGAAGAAGAGAAGGTGAAGAGGACTTATGCAATGGCTTCTCTAGACTTTAATTAAATAATGATTAGTCTGCTGTCTAGTTGAATAAATGTTAGATTCGAATCATATAAGTTTTAAAATTGCACAAAACCTCCAAATGGAATTGCAAATCCCTGTGCTCCCTGTTCCGACGAATTGGACGGTGGTGGTGCAAACGGAAGGGTTCCATTATTTGTGCCATTTCCCCGATTACGAAAAAATCGTGGCATCATCGCTTGCATATCCGCATTATCGGCATCCTTAAACTGAACGAGAACAACCAGAAACGTCGTCATTGCACTTAAAACCTGAGGAACATGAAGAGATATTTTTTAACTGTACAGTAAAGAAGCAATTTTGATAAATTTTCATACAGAAGTGACTAAATGGCGATTCACAACAAAGAAATACTTGGCAGTGATCACTGGAGGGTCATTCCATATCTTAGTTGTAAGTATTTGCATCTATAAGAACAAAAACTAATAATAAAAATAGCTTTTAGAATGAACTGTTTATTCGTACTCTGAACTTTGACTCAGGTCCAAGAATTCCAAATGGAACGCTCTCGAGAATAGCGTTAGCGACTGATCCAGCAGAAAGCGTCATTCTTCCAGCAACCGTTCCAAAGTTGTAAAGCTGGTAAAGAAAGACAAGAATGGGAACAACGAGTTGGGAAACTTGAATGAAACTTGCCCTGCCAAGCCACAAAGTGAAGAAAAAGGAATGCACAACGAGATTTGTGACGCAAAGGACCATTTCCAGGATGAGTTTTCCTCCGAAGAAAGCATTGAAGGATAAGACCTGCTTTTCCAAGGAACGGAAAGCTTCCATGCAACGATTCAGTTGGGTTTCCAGAAGAGCAGTCGTGGTTTCTGTGAAGGCTTCACTTGCATTGAATCTTTGGGCTTTCTTTGAAGGCTTTTTGAAGGCTCCTCCTGCTCCATTTCGCAAGACAGCGGGTCCTCCATTAACTCCAATAATCTCCGAGACGTAAATGACTCCTGGAAAATGATGACAATTTCTGAGACTTTTAATCTTCCTGGACAAGCAAGTAAATGCTGCAGTGTAGAGATGAATGAAGTAGCAAATCCACATGGAATAGAGAACGTGGAATAAGGAGAGGAGGTTCCAGTAAGCAGATCCCACAAAGAACGTCACGTCTTCTGTCCATCCTTTAGTTTCGTCCGTGAAGGAAAAGTAAAGTCTCTTTCCGTAGACGACGCTCACGTGGAAGATTATTATTGTGAAGTTGAAGAGGATGGACCACCGGAGTTTCCTTTTGATACTTTGGAATTCCGGCTGATCGATGAGGTCGTCATTCTGGTAGCCAAGAAGGACTTGGAGTTTCTCCAGAGTGGAACAGTTTTGTTTCCAGAATGACAGAGTTCGTTTCATGTCCCAAAATCCGGAAAAACGGAAGAAGAGTCCGAGAGTGGAGATGACGAGGACCCAAGAATGATGGGCGTAGCGCTCTGTAGGTCCGAATAGCTTGACAAAACGAAGAAATGATCGCAGATTATAAAGGTAGACTAACTCCCAAGTGGCTGATGATATCAGAAGAAGAAACGAATATGTCACGACGGGACAGAAGAATTTGAAAGCTAGGGTTTTTTTTGTTACTCCCATTTTCGTTGTTGATTTTTCAATGGAGACTGGAAAGTATCCCATCATCTGAATAATTCGGATGCAGAAGCTCCCCAGGTTTACTAGTTTCTTTTCCAAGACCATCTTGAAGTGTGAACTCCCTAAGAACTGACGTCGATCAGGCAAATTGAAATTACAAAACGTCTAATGTATCT
This sequence comes from Isotomurus palustris, assembly GCA_034696625.1. Lineage (NCBI taxonomy): Eukaryota > Metazoa > Arthropoda > Collembola > Entomobryomorpha > Isotomidae > Isotomurus > Isotomurus palustris. Next base: position 23,848 of record JAQGAD010000725.1, read on the forward strand.
AGTGAGTCAGTGAGTATTCATTACATTAATAGCAAACACGAGTGTGTACATAACAATTAGTTGGTCCGATCACACCTTAAGCAACTGACAAATTCCGAATATGCAAAAGTAATCAATCAACAAGGGAAACTGCAGCTGAAATGTACTCTGGTAATTTTTTTATTAACTCAACAAGGGTATAAGTTTAATTGGAGCTCGCACGGAACATACGAAGACTGTTATCAGATCCTCCACCCATAATTAATTCTGGGTTTGACCAAGAAGTACACAAAACTTTATCTTTAAATCCCGTCATGTTGTACAAAGGTGCTCGTGGGCTTCTTCTATCCCAAAGCTTAAGGAGCATATCATGAGACCCCGAAATAAACAGGTTTTCATTTGTCTTCGACCAATTTACGGAGACGACCCAACCGGAATGTGAAGTGAACATAGATTTCACGATGGAACCCTCTGCAAATAAACATTATGATTTTATGATTAACTGAAATGTTTTTTGAAGGCAAAAGTATGGCAGGATGTTTTAAATACATTATAGTTTCACAATCAATACCTTTAGATCTTGGATCGTAAAGTCGTATATGACGATCTGCTGAACAAGTAACGGCAGTTTTATTCAGGTCAGACCAGGAGAGTCCAAAAAACGCCTTGTTTCCACATATTTCACTTTTCATTCCTCCCATCTCAACATCCCACAGCTTAATGGTATGATCCCAAGATGAAGTTATTAGTTCATTCGGTTCACTCCAACAAACTGAAGAAATCGCTTCTTTGTGGCCACCGAGAGTCATAAATGGAACCTGAAATAGACAATAATTGAATTCCTTTGTGAGCAAGCTTATATTTAAATTAGAAACTACACGAGTACAAATCTGAGATTAAAGTACCCTAGTGTTTTTGGAGCCTTCTTCCTCCGTTTCGTCAGACTTAGCAGATTCTGGTTTACTCGTCTCTTCAGCCAGCGAAGCAGACCAAATTTTAAGTTCGCCATCAAAAGATCCACTTCCGATTATTGTACCAGTTGGATCTTGCTTGAGAGAATCTACGCTTCGTTTGTGTCCCTTGCAAACCCATTTGCAACTGACTTTGTTGCTTTCCAAGTCCCACTGCCATATCATTATAGTTTGATCGTGTGAACCACTGCAAGCCGAACAAAATATTAACACAGCTTCATTAGTATCAATTTTTCTAGACCGTTTGAACTTTCATTTAAAAATTGAACTGAATGAGAAATGTTATCTACCTAGCGAATACTGCGGTTGACTCATCAGTAGAAATCCAACAGACGGTTTTGACTGGACCTGTATGAGCTGAGAATCCTAGTTTGTGCTTTCCTTTGGTAGACCACAAATGGAGAGTGCCGTCATAAGCTCCCGTCAGAACCCTAAAATTCAAATCATACGTACATAATGATTAATATGCATAATTTTAACTGGTCATTGTGGTCATCTTTCACGGTTAAAGCGTTTGATTTATTTCTTTAATGATTCAAATTTCAAACTGTTAGCTTCAGTATTCTGGCTCACGATACAAGGATCAAATGATGAACCCAAACTTTAGAAACTTTTGATTTACCACAAGTCGTCAACTCAGTTCCCATTCGTTGAAAACCAACCAAGAGAAGAAGTTAATTTCTTGTGGATAATTTTCTTATAGACAATACAACTTTCGGCTTTTCAAGTAGTAGTGTGCTACGAACCATTTATCTGTTGCATCAACCGCCGCGACCCAATCGTCATGCATAAGTGCATTTTCAGGTTCAGGAGGCGCAGTCCTTTCGACATACTCAATTTCAATCACTTCTTCAACGCCAATTTTCGAAATTGCAGCTTCCTCAATCAAGTCACCGGCTCCATCCTTTTGCTGCTTCTTCAACGCTTCATGTCGCAAAACTAACTCTTCCAGTGATCCTCGAAGAAACTCATCTCCCACAAGAAAATCAAACTCAACCTGCTTGTCCACAACACCATCATCTGAAACAAAAAGGACGTAAACACAATTAAACTTAATCTTCTTACAACCACGCCTGAGATACGAACTGCGAACTCGCCGTTCTAGCGCAACTTACCTTTCAGCACTTGATTAACTAGAGAATTCAATCCCTCAGCCCCCAAATTAGATTCTACCACAAATGGAAAATCTGGAATTGAATACCTGAAAAAACAAATAAAACTTAGGCCGGTTTCCACAAGCAGAAGCTAAGAAATTGAAACGATTTCGATTTCGAATAAAAATAAAAATACTCGTAAACAAAACAAAAAACTCTTACTGTTCCTGCTTGGTCACAAATCTGACTTGAAGTGTGAGTCCATCTTTAGACTTCTTCGATGTCCCTCCTTCCTCGCTCATTTTGAAATGAGAAACTTATCTTAAAGATCTTACCTTAAAGATAAGTGACAATCAGGCGACAGAGTAGACAGGTGAGAGTGACAGGATTAATTAACTCTCTCTGACTAATTAACACGTGCAGAAGGGGAGAGACAACAACGTGGAGTGAGTGTGAAGAAGAGGATGAAAGTGAAAATGGCGCGGCTGGAGAAACCCGGCAGGGGCGAACCGAAGTTTGGCGCGAGTTTCAGTTGTCTCAAGGACCGCAAAGCGTAAACAAAGCATAAATACTGGAGAAATTAAAATTTTTAACATGGAACGCAAGCTGAGCGAGGATTACGAAGAAGTTCCTTGTGATAATATTGTAAGGAAATTTATTTTGAAATTTTAAAGGGATCCTGAAATTAGCAAGAAGGTCTTTTCATGAAGAAAAGATTCGAAAAGTTGGCTTTGTTGTTGTACTGGAGTACCGAGGAGTAGTCATATGTTAGTGGGAAAATTTTGTTGGGGCAGTGTGAGGCACTTGCTTACACACGCAGACGAGCACATGGAGGAGTTGCATGCATGCGAGATTTTAGACTAGTAGAGAGTCTTACGAGATTTTTAATTAGGGTGATTAATTAACTTTAATTAAATGTTTACAGGCGTGTATTGTGGAGGGATGTCGTCTTCCAGTGATGATGAGGAGTGGGGATGAATATCGTAAGTGAACACAGACACACCTATGGTCAAAGTGCGAGACAGCGTAATGTATTTGTAATACTGCCGTTTGGTTACAGAGATGGCAGAGATTCTGAGCATCAAAGACAATGGACCTCATGACCGAGCCTTCTACGTTCACTTCTTGGAGTGTGAGTTGACAGTTGCATCGTCGCGTGCACGAGTGGACTAAAAGACACGGATTTTCGGTTGAGGACCGAATTTCGGTATGGTCACTGATTCTGTTGATCTTGGGTTGTTTGCAGTTAACAAGCGGTTGGATGAGTGGGTGGAGGAGAAACGCTTGGACCCCAGTAAGGTCTTTTTCCCCAAGAAGATTCAAGCGTCGAGGCCATCGAGTCCTGTTGCTGGGGATGTCGCACCGTCTCTTCCACTGGCAACCACCTCTTCTGCAGCCTTGAAGAAGAAGAAGGTTGCGCAGAAGAGAACTATTGACGAAGTCGACAAGATGATGGCGATGCCAATCACACCTGCTCCTAGTCCGGGACCTGGGCCTGGGCCTAGCACGCCTATCAGCATCGTCACCACGGTTAAGGTTCGGATACATGAAAGGAAATCTATTGTGTAATTAATTGTGAATTGAGAAATATTATAATGTGTGTTATTGTTTATTCAATTAGGAGGAACAACCGGAAGTTGTGGGAGGACCACCGACGCCCAGTGGGCCGAGGACAACTGGAAGTCTCATGGCTCATAGTAATGACGATGTGGTGACAAGAATGAAAAACATTGAAATGATTGAGTTGGGGAAGCACAGAATAAAGCCTTGGTATTTTGCACCCTACCCTCAGGTAGCCAGTCTATTTTTTATGCTTAAAAGAAACTGTTGAAGATGGGTAGTTTGATGTAAGTAATATCAACACGTATGTTTACTTTAGGAACTTGTACACCTACCTTGCATCTTTATATGCGAGTTCTGCCTGAAATACCGAAAGTCTGAGAAATGTCTGGAGCGACATTTGTTAAAGTGCAAGTTGAGACATCCTCCAGGGAACGAGATTTACAGGAAGAATGGCATCTCCGTCTTCGAAATTGATGGGAGAAAGAACAAACAGTATTCACAAAACCTTTGCCTTCTGGCAAAATTGTTTTTAGATCACAAGACACTGTAAGTCAATGTGTTTTCCTTTTAAAATGAGTGTTTTTGGAAGATTCGGAGTAAAAGCATTCGATCAAATCTAATTTCGGGGATGATGGTTTGTGATGTTTTCCAGGTACTATGATACGGACCCCTTTCTGTTCTACGTTATGACTCAATTCGATAACAGAGGATTTCACTTAGTTGGATATTTTAGTAAAGAAAAAGAATCTTCAGAAGACTACAATGTTGCTTGCATCCTCACACTTCCACCGTATCAGAGAAAGGGATTCGGGAAACTACTAATAGAATTTAGTGAGTGTTTTAGTGCCCATAAAGCACACAATTTAATGGATTTGAGCTTTGTCCCCGATTTAATTTGGCTGAAATTAATGGTCGTGCATCGTGGTGCGGGTGACTTTTCTACCTAAGGCTTGTCTTTTGTCCTTGTTTCAAAGCAGATAATTATGTGGTTCGATTTTGAAGCTAGCGTAAAGAAACATGATTGCTAAGTTCTAATCGGATTGATTTTGATATTTTACAGGTTACGAGTTAAGTAAGTTCGAGGGAAAACTTGGGTCACCAGAGAAGCCTTTATCAGATCTTGGTCTCCTCTCCTACCGAAGCTACTGGTCCCATACAATTCTCAACATTTTGTTCACACAAAAGCCCACCGCGGACTTGGAGAGGTCGCAAATAACCATAAAGTAAGGAACATCAAAAATATATGTCCGTTGTATAGTAGCAAGCTCTATGTAATAAAATATGACGCAAACGGATTGGGTAGGAAGTAGGGAACAGTAAGGATGTCAATCAGGGATGATCATAATCGGCTTACGTACCTATAGAATTGTAGTTGTAAAGAGGAGGAAGACACAGACGGGACGGGAGTAGAGCAGACTTACCAAAAGTAGTTGTAGATTGTAGATGCCAACAAGAAAGGCAGAGATGAGGGACGTTTGATTTCCATCGTTCTGTGAAATGCCTGGCGGCTTGAACTCCTTAGAATAGAGTGAGACTAAGAATTCTACGTACTCCTTCATAAGTTGCGTGTGTATTCTGTCGACTAATGTGAATATAATTGAAATTCCAGTGAAATCTGTGAATTAACGTCGATGAAGAAGGAAGATGTGATATCTACGCTGCAAACCCTGGGAGTGATCTCGTATTACAAAGGCGGTTTTGTTATCGTCCTCACGCAGGAGATGAAAAAGAATTTCGAGAAGAATTCCAGGATGACAAAAATAGACTCCAAATTTCTGCACTGGACACCCAAAGACTGGTCGAAGCGAGCTAAATGGTAATAATATAAAAAGAAGCACACTCTGTTTTTCGAGAAATCTCGAAAGGCTCGTAGTTGTCTTCCTACGTGGGTTGAGTTAGTTACTGTTGGCTCATAATAAATTGCTCCTTCCTCTTTTGATAAAAGAAAACTCATTGAAGTGATGATCATGTTCAGTTCTGTCGATGTCAAATGTATGTGACCTAATTTCGTCTGACGGTAACTTGTCTTCTTCTCTTAATCATCAAATTGTACTCATCTCATCGTGTAGACACTCTTAACTAAAATATTTCTTTTCAGAAAGTATTCTCAAATCTCAATTTCTTCTAGACTGCGTAAACACACTGTTGACTGTCCTTCTCGCTCTAAAGACTCCTCTACCACGTTTGTGTTCTCGTGCTAACCTTCTTCAGTTTTCGTCGTGCGGTTATCAATAAATGTCGATTACTTTCTTGTTGGATGTTTTGTTCAGATTTGTTTACTCATGCTATCTGTTTCACTAACCTCAAAATAACCCGTAATTTTTTTTCGTAGAACGTTAGTAGAATCTATTTTAATGTTTATAAATGTCCATTACAGAACTCGTCAGCATTTAGGTTTGTTGAATCTTTAGGTTTG